>OY740785.1:30536535-30674035 GCA_963514005.1 Raja brachyura | reverse complement strand
GAAGGAATGTCCGGGGGGTGGGGGGTGACTGGGAATCAACAAGGTGCAGCGTTAAGTAGGGTAACAGCCACAGGGAAGAACTGTTTCTGAAACTGCTGCTCCGGCAACGGAGAGACGTGCAGCACCTCCCAAATGGGAGGAGGATAAACCGCCAGTGGTTGGTGTTGGAGCAGTCCTTGACGATGCTTCGCGCCCTTCACAGACATCGTTTGCTCTGGACAGTCTCAATGGAGGGGAGTGAGGAACCCGTGATGGTTTGTGCAGTTTTCATCACCTTCTGCAGTGCTTTTCGGTCGTTGCAGTTACCATATCATACTGTGATACAGTTGCCATATCATACTGTGATACAGTTAGTAAGGATGCTCTCGATGGCGCAGTGGTAGAAGTTCACCAGAATATAAGGAGACAGATGGACCTTCTTTAGTCTCCTCAGAAATAAGAGAGGCTGATGAGCGTTCTTGATCAGTGTTGAGGTATTGTGGTTCCAAGAAAGGTCATCACAGATTTTGGCCGCCAGAAACCTGAAGCTTCAAACACGATCCACTTCCGTCCCGTTAATATGGAAGGGGTGTGCGTGCCTGTGTGTGTGTGTGTGTGTGTGTGTGTGAGTGAGTGACTGAGTGAGCGAGTGAGTGAGTGTGTGTGTGTGAGAGTGAGTGAGAGAGAGAGAGAGAGAGAGAGCGAGTTTTCAGAAAATGTATTGGTTGTAAAATGTTTGCAAAATTGTTTGTCTTGGCTTTAAAAACAATGTTTTCAGGAAACTTATTGGTTGTAAAATGTTTGCCAAATTATTTCTCTTGGGTTTGAAAATGGTTTTAGGGTGTTGACAGGGATAAAAATTGGTTGGCAGACTGGAAGCAAATAGTAGGAGTGAACGGGTCCTTTTCAGAATGGCAGGCAGTGGCGAGTGCCGCAAGGCTCGGTGCTGGGGACGCAACTGTTTACCATCTATATTAATGATTATGAAGATCGAATTAACAGCAACACTAGCAAGTTTGCGGATGACACAAAGTTGGATGGCCGTGTGATCTATGAAGAGGATGTCAGGAGGTTGCAGGGTGGCCTGGACAGGTTGAGTGAATGGGCAGATGCGTGGCAGATCCAGTTTACAAGGTTAACTCCCGATCAGCCATGATCACAATGAATGGCGGTGCTGGCTCGAAGGGCCGAATGCCCTCATCCTGCACCTATTTTCTATTTTCAATAATATAGATACATGTGAGGTTATCCACTTTGGCGGAAAATACATGGGGGCAGATGATTATCTCAATGGGGTTAGGTAAGGATAGGGGGACGTGCAGCGAGACCTGGGTGTCTTTGAACACCTGTCACTGAAAGTTGGCTTTCAGGTACAGCAGGCAGTGAATAAAGCTAATGGAATGCATGCCTTCATTACAGGGGGATTTCAGTATAGGAGCAAATAGGTTCTTCTGCAGTTGTATTGGGCTCTGGTGAGAACACATCTGGAGTATAGTATACAGTTTTGGACTCCTAATATGAGGAAGGACATACTTGTGATTGAGGCAGTGCAGCGTAGGTTCACGAGATTGATCCTTGGGGTGGCAGGGATGTCATATGAGGAAGGATTGAAAAGACTAGGCTTGTATTCACTGGAGTTTAGAAGGATGAGGGGGTTATCTTATAGAAACGTATACAATTATAAAAGGACTGGACAAGCTAGATGCAGGAAAAATGTTCCCAATGTTGGGCGAGGCCAGAACCAGGAGGCACAGTCTTAGAATAACGGGGAGGTCATTTATGAGAAAAAACGTTTTCACCCGGAGAGTTGTGAATTTATGGAATTCCCTGACGCAGGGGAGGCCAAATCACTGGATGGATTTAAGAGAGCGTTAGTCAGAGCTCCAGGGGCTAGTGGTATCAAGGGATATGGGGAGAGGGCAGGCACGGGTTATTGATAGGTGACGATCTGCCATGATGGCAATAAATGGCGGTGCTGGCTCGAGGGGCGAATAGCCTCCTCCTGCACCTATTTTCTATGTTTCTACGTTGCAGCCAATGTATCGGTTATAAAATGTTTGCTAAATAGTTTGTCTTGGCGTTTAATAAAAATGGTTGCAGAACATGTATTGGTTATAAAATGTGCAAAATTGTTTGGCTTGCATGTAAAAAAAAAATTCAGAAAATGTATTGGTTGTAAAATGTTTGCAAATTTGTTTGACTTGCTTCTAAAAAAATGTTTTCAGAAAATGTATTGGTTGTTAAATGCTTGGATGGATGACGCTTAGTGACAAGATGTCATTTTCGGTTAGGGGAAGATGGCGCTGTGTATGTAATTTCCGGTTCATGTCGAGCTGATGCTCAGTGCAGAACGCACAGCGTGAAGACTTCGTGGTATAATTCAAGAGAGCTTACTGCTCTGTCTATTGTGAGTGTGTTTGTTGCACGTTATTTAAAGCACGTTTTTGCTTCAGCAGCAGCCTCGACTGGAGGCTTCAAACGTTTGAATCATTCGGTTTGCACACTGTATGTTTAGCAAGTTCTGAAGTTATTGGCATTTTAGTATTGGTTGTGCGTGTGTGTGTGTGTGTGTGTCTGTGTGAGTCTGTCAGTTTGTGTGTGCGAGTCTGTGCGTATGTGTGTGTGTGAGAGACAGAAAATGCGATAATTCCCAATATTTTCAATCTCGATATCTGCACTGCCAATGTTCTCCAAGCACTTTGTCTTTTGTTGCCCCTTCAGCTCTCGCATCCATCTACCGTAATTTCTCCTCACTTTTGGAATTATGAAGTAGGATAAATGTCTCTCACGCTTATGCCGATTTCCATAACTATTTACAGATCAAAAATTTCGGCGGGTTTTAACGGGCCCGCTATGGTGGAAACAATGGTCAGTGCTTACCTGTGGTTCCACGCGTGTACTCCAGTTGGCATAGCATTGCAACCGTGTGGGTCACAGGTCGTGACGAGACTGCTGTGCAACCTCTCTATATGTGTGTGTGTGTGTGTCTGTGTGCGTGTGTGTGTGTGTGCGCGCGCGCGCGCTCGTGTGTGTGCGCGTGTGTGTGTGTGTGTGCGCGCGTGTGTGTGTGTGATCTATCTTACTTCAGAATTCCAAAAGTGAAGTGAAATGAAGGTAAAGAGAAGCGATAGCTGAAGGGACAACATCTACAGTGCTTGGCGAACATTGGCCGTGCAGATATCGAGTTGAAAATATTGGGAATTATTGCCTTTGCTCACTGCATTACATCAACATGAAGGCATTATTTGTGTTTTTCTTGGTACCTTTGTTATCTAAAAAGTTTCAGAAGTAATAAATCTGGATGTAAAGTTTTTAAATCACCCATGGTTCTGAACTGGGTTTTGACATGCAAAAATAAAGCGTTTCTGAAGCTAAATTTATCATTAAGAAAAATCTCCAGACTTACGAGTGGTGTGTTGAAAAGTACGTTTTCTATCATTGAGATGTATATTTTGGAAAATAATACAATCTCCTGCCAATTTAAACACCCACTTACTTTCAATAAGATGTTGTCAATTTGCTGAGGTTGATTATTTCCAATTAACAGCTAACAATATGCCATTCCTTGGCTTGCATCCGAGTAAAATGTACTTCAAAACCCACGTATGTTTGCGATTTTTTAATATTCAAACCCACTTGAGATCCATGGGCGATTTTACATTTTGCAGCCATATTTATCATTTCTGAAACTGTTTAGATGCCAAAGGAATCAAGAAAAAACACAGATAATGCCTTGCTGTTGATGAAATGCAGTTAGAAAACGAGATAATTCCCAATATATTTAATCTTGATATCTGCATGGCCAATGTTCGCCAAGCACTTTGCCTGTTGTTATCCCTTCAGCTCTCGCTTCTATCTACCGTCATTTTTCCTCACTTTTGGATCTGAAGTAGGATAAAAGTTTCTCACGCTTATCCCGATTTCCATAATTATTTACAGCACAAAAATTACCAATTTTGGCGGGTTTTAACGGGCCCGCTGCGCTGGAAACAATGGTCAGTGCTAACCTGCAGTTCATCACGTGCACTCCAGTTGGCGTAGCGTGGCAACAGTATGGGTCATGGGTCGTGACCCGACTGCTGTTCAACCTCCCAATATGTGTGTGTGTGTGAGTGTGTGCGCGAGTCTGTGTGTGTGTCTGAAAGTCTGTAAGTGTGAGTCTGTCTGTGTGTATGTGTGTTGGTGTCTGTCTGTGTGTGAGTCTGTGTGTGTGTGAGTGTGTGAGTGTGATGGAGGGTGTGTGATGAAGGGTGTGTGATGGCGTGTGTGGGTGGTGGACGGTGTGGGTGGAGGATGGTGTAGGAGTGATCAACAAATAACAAAAAGTACCAATAATATAGTATTTCGCAGTTGAGAGTTTATTTGTTATGTTCAATAGCCAGATGGCTGTCAGCGAGAAGCTGTTCCTCAATGTGGATGTTACAGTTTTCAGTTTACAAAGGTCGGACGTGACTCTAGAAGTCGGGCATGTCAGTCAGTCCACAAGCCGTGGTTCAGTCTCTCGGTCCTGAGGCCATGAGTGAGTGAATCAGTCCAGAGACCATAAGTTAGTCCCAAGGCAGTGAGTGAGTCCCGAGGTCATGAATAGGTCGCTGACCGCAACCCCCCCGCCACTTACATCTCGCACCGCAACACGCAGCCCTGTGTTCTCCGAGGCCATGGGTAGGTCGCTCACCGCCCCCATCCCTCCCCCCATCCCAAGACGCTGCCCTCTGCCTGGCTAAAGGATGCTCCATCTCTTTAAGCCGCCCCCATCCCACGCTGAACACCTCCCTCCCTCATCTGCCCACGAGAGCTCCCACCTGAAGCTGTCCCCCCCTCAGCTGCAGCACGTTTGCCACCCCCTCCACCCCACCCCGCCGGCCCCCACCTGTTTTGCACAAATTATTCAGTGAGTCCGGAGGATTGAGAATTACAACGAAACAATGGAATTCTTTAATTTGCCACAAAGAAGAAATGGAAGGATGCACCTTGATGATGACAATCCAGAATTGCTGCAGCAGTTGTAATATGATAGAACTGAACAACATTAATCTGTTGACAAGAATTGGCCTCCGCTAAATGCTGAGCAGAGAGCAGTGTATGCGCTCAATTTAACAGAAGGTGAAGACCGTCCCCTTCAGCAGACACAATTCCTAATCAATCAAGTTTTGTTCTGACGATCCATAAAGCACAACGACAAACAATGCAGAAGGTGTTGATCTACCTCGACAAACCGGTATTTCAGCATGGAAAACTAGATGTTTAGCTGAGGAAATATGAAGGGAAATGTCAAAGTTTTCCCGTAGAGTGTAACATCGACCAAAAATGTTGTCATTTAAAGCGTGCTTCGTAAAATGATGATTTCTGAGATAAATGCTCAGACTTTTGTTGTTAAAATTTGACCGATCAATCTCTCAATTTAAATTGTCTCTTTTTTTTAAAATCAACAGCAAAGATACACAAAGACGCAATAAGCAGCAACAAGAGACTCAACAAGAAAGAGATTAGTAATTCTCATCATTAACATTGTTCTTAAATTTTATGAGTGATTCACATTTTAATCTTTAATAAATCCTTTTTCCACTTTCCATGCCTGCGTGTTCTTCATCACAACGGAACCTAATAGGCAGGAATGGATGCTCTGTGGGAGAGCCACTAAGAGTGCATGGGGGGGGGGGGGGGGAGATGGACTGAATGCGTGTGGGGGAGGGGAATGGCAAGCAGCAGAGGGGGGGGGGGGGGGTCAGGGAGGAGGGGTGACCGAGTGAACTGCCAGCATACCAGGCGTGAGTGACTGCACTGCCAGCCATGAGTAAGTGAGATGCCAGCCCACCAGCTGTGAGTGACTGCACTGCCAGCCAACGAGCCTTGAGTAAGTGAACTGCCAGCCCATCAGCTGTAAGCGCCTGAACTCCCAGCCCACCAGCCGTGAGTGACTGCACTGCCAACCCACCAGCCGTGAGTAAGTGAACTTTCAGGCCACCAGCTGTAAGTGGCAGAACTGCCAGCCTACCAGCCGTAAGCGACTGCACTGCCAGCCCACCAACCGTGAGTAATTCAACTGCCAGCCCACCATCTTTAAGTGACATAACTACCAGCCCAATAATCAATTTAGTCCACCCTCTCGCCTTCTCTCTCTCTCTCTCACACAGATTCTGTCACCTGTTTTGCCCTCTGGAATACAGTCTCTTCGGCCCACAACACCCATACTGGCGCAACAGAAAGACGCCCCCCCCCCCCCCCCCCACAACTGGCCAGCAATATTGGAATTGATGGATAGGTGGAATATTGCGTTGGGTGACCAGCCCTCCCGTGTAATGCTGGGACCCAACTGGTCTCACTTAGTCTAGTTTATAGATAGATTAGATAGACTGAAAAAAGTGGGATCGATGTGTGTGAAAGTTATATAACTCAGAACCCATACATGAGTATAAAAAACACACAGACCTCAAATACATAGGTGGTGTAAGCTCAAGGTCAACGACGAATCAAACTAGAGGCTGGACTAGCAGGCTGGGTAATATATGAGACACACACACCAGATAGCTGATTGGGTGTACAGTGGTATGCAGTAAAACACGACACGGATCAGGTCAACTGGTACTGACTGATCTACACGATGTAGCCGGTGCAACATTTATGCCGGGTAATCAGAAACGTGAGTTCGATGGCCGTGGAATCGTTGTTGCAATATCATGAGATATGAGAGCAGAAAATCAGATGTAGTAATCGCAGTCAATTCCGTCGTGTTTTCAGATTTGGTACGGAAAAAGATAAGGGAAAACGCAGAAGGTCCGTTGTTTTACTCGTTGAAATCGCCACCAGTTTCGTACTGCTCTGTATCACAACTCTCGCACCTTTAGTTAGCGTTGGAACATTGAACCTTTTCACCGGTATTAGTCACACCTCTCCGTTTCCAACATTTGAACAAATTGTGCTTATTCTTCAGCTGCTGAGCTCTTGTACGAACACGGACATTTGCATCGTCACCCAAAAGAGGTTCAGAGTAAAGCGGCTCGAAACGCTAAAATACCCCTTAACCTTCCCAGACAAATTGGTGTAAGGAAGAAGTCGCCAGTGAATCCAGAACTGTTTCTTTAATACCGCATACGGTGATATACACAACTTGCATTTTCGTTCACCAACACGGGCTAGGATTCATACACAATCTGCGAAATCAACGGTTCGTACGATACAATCCGTCAAGCAGTATATCTGGAGAAAATGGAATAGATGACCTTTCGAGTCGGCGCCCTTCTTCGTAGTATTGTGTGTCTATCAGTGGTATAAGCCACCATCTGCAGGTCCTGCCTTCACATGGAATACACGGATAGACGACGTTTTGGGCCGGAAGTCGTCTTTAGACAGCGCCTACCAGAGAAGCACGAGAACCCGCTGATTTTTTCAATAATTTTGTAATTTATCGAAAATTCGAACATCTGCTGTTCCTTCTTCCAAGAAGTGCATTTTGGTGCACTTTGCTTTCCCCTGTTTTACAAAGCATGCATGGAGGTTGTGACAGAATACATGGATTTTAGAAATAGATAGTAAACGCGTTAATTGGTTTGCAGGTGTTCACTCAGCCGAAGTGGCATCGATGGTTACGTGAATGTTTTGATAGATACACATCACACGGGCGAAAACTCCAAATCCATAACAGCCTGTCACTGGGAGAAAAATAATTGTAACATTAATGCTTAACACACTATATTTAGCACAGAGTTTGAGTTGGTTCACCGACAGTCCCAATCCGTGACTCAATGCAGCATCGTCAGCATTACACATCGTAACAGAATGCGTTGGTTTCAGCTAAGGACGGTGGAATTGATTTATTATCCAATACTTGCTTCAATTGGAGTTTTCGGTAGGTCTTCGTGCACACAGTGTGTCGGGTGAATATTATGCTAACCCATACGTGTTTTGCTCGTGGAAAGAACAGAGAAAATGTAGTGAAATTAAATGTTGGTGACAGAGGAGGGAGGTGGATGCACGGAGGGGAAATTAAGTTATCGTTCGATGCGATGATTGTTCCTCAACGTTGCAGCATTATTATTTTCCATTCCTTTCTAACACTGAATTTATTCTTACATCACATGAGTGGAAGTGACAAGAAGCGCAGAGTAAAGAATAATATTTTTGTCAAAAGCTACCAAAAAGTAAAGTGGCGATATTATTGTTAATTCTTGCATTGGTGATGTATCCTGTTCTTTAGACAGCGAATGGTTAGAAATAATAAGCACTAGCTAAGAGAGGGGGTGGGAGGGGAGGGTGCAGCGTTCGAAAAGCATTCGCTAGGAAAACGACACTGAGATGGCAAGGATCGATGGAACGAGTGCGGGAGAGTGCGGGAGTCGGAATGATTGACTGACGGACGGACTGGATGCCGCTTTTATGTCAGGCTCAGAGAAAGTCATCCTCTGCTCTCTGCGTGTTTTCCTTTGTGGCTATTCCTGAATTACAAATAATTGAATTTGTTATTTTTCGTCTGCCATTTTTCCACAGTCTTCTGTCCTGTTTGTGCCGACTTGGTCTACGAGGGGGCCAAAAAATACATTTGTCCCTTCTCTACAAGAATCCAGTGCAATAAATGCACAGTGAGAATTCCGAAAAAGGAGTTTTTACAATTAATTCGAAAGAACATTGTAGCGATTTGGCCGAGCAACATAATACGTTGGTGTTGGATACGGACGGTAGATTTGATTTCACAATTTCTGCTGCAATTGGAGTTCTTGGAAAGTTTCAGTGAGCACAATTTCTGGATGAACAGTATGCTCTACCATGTAGGTTTTATCGTAGAAGATGCAGAGAAACATATCGGGAAATAAAGTGTTGGCGATGGGAGGGGAAGTTCCATACCGGGAGTAGAAACGACTTAACATTCGATGCGAATGATTGTTCCTCTGCATTAGGCACTGTCGTTTTCAATTTCTTTCAAACGCTGAATTTATTCTTACGTCGCGCACGTGGCGGCGCGAAGTATAGAAGAGTAAAATATTTATTTTTGAGAAACCGAAAACGTGACGACATGTTTACGTTCTTATGATGGTGGTGCGTTCTATTGGCCAAACAGCAAATGCTCGGGATTAGCAAACACCAGCATTGGACATTGTAGAGTGCGAGGTGTATTCGAACAGGAAACAATACTGAGATCGCCTAGACATAGTGCAAGATCTATGTAGGTATCGAAAAGGTGTCTTACACGTGCCTGAACCCAAATGCCCTAATACATCATTATAAATGTAATTTCACGATCTAGAGGTACAGAAAGGATTTGATGAATCAGTTCCGTTGATCATTAAGGAATCAATCAGTACCCGCATTGATTGCCTTCTGGTCAATGGTTACTGCACTCGTACCATGAAACTGCGTCAGCGTAGTCAATGTTCCACAATCCGCTGGGACATTCTGATATGTTCTGATTTCATTCAACGTTGTCCGCATATCAACCGTCTATTTTTGCCTTAACATCTCAAGGTTAATAAAGGTACTGCTCCAGCGCGCCAGAGATGCGATTCAAACGTGACCTCACGAGCAGTCTGTGTGCTCTCCCCGCCGTTAAGCCGTGGTATTCATTTGCATGTTGCGATTTCACCCACATCACCAGGATGTGCCGGTTCGTTGGCGCAATGGTCTAAGTCAGTGTGAATGCGGTAAATCAGAGTGTTTCTATGGTACTTTATTCCCTTGATTCAGCCGTACCTGATTGTTCCAATTGCCGAAACCTCCTGTTTACAATCTCCTTGTCGCTTCTCTGAATCTCATGTCGTCGATAAATTCATTGGAGAATTTCGGATAGGCAGGTGACCAATGTGCAAGCAAACAAATCAACGGTTGCACTGTCACTACCTCAATGGAAGTCCGGATTAACCCGTTCAGGCTTAATTAAGGAGAATCGTTGAATGTGATCTGTTATTTATCAGGCGATAAGTACATGTATATTTTGTTTTCATTCTCTTCCAGTGAACCTCGTGGCGATCGTGATTCTGTGCCGAGGAAAGTGCGGTCTATCCAAATGCATCACTCGTTACCTACTGGCCGTGGCAACGGCGGACCTCCCCGTTATTATATGCAAAGTAATTTTGTATCGCGTGGCCGAAATTTATTGGCGGCAATCTTTCTTAGTCAACACTCATGTGTGCAGATCTGTGCACTTCCTGGCTCCCGCGGCCGTAGACTGCTCAGTTTGGTTCACGGCCGCGTTTACATTTGATCGCTTTGTGGCCATTGCCACGCAGTATCTAAAAACAAAATATTGCACCGAGAGAACCGCGATGTTGATTATAGTCAGACTGAGCGTAGGCTTCTCTTTAAAGAACATCCCTGGGTATTCACATATGTTCCATACAACCTACCAAATATGCCGGATCTTGGGTGCCTGATAGCATCATCATTCTACACCCAGACACCATGGATTACATTTTCTTGGGCTGAACAGTAGCTAACTCCAGTTATCCCATTTTATTTGATTTTATTGTTCAACGCGCTCACTATCAGACGCGTTTTAGTGGCTAGCAAGGTCCGCAGGAATCTCCGGGATCTCGGTCATGGAGAGAAAGGAATGGACGAAGAGACGAGAAACCGCAGACGGTCCATCGTTTTACTAATTGCAATCTCCACCAGTTTTATCCTGCTCTGGTCTGCAACGGTCGCACATTTTGTTAGCATTCGAATTTTCAGCGCTTTCAAACGTAGGAGTTACATCAATCCGTTCCCAACATTTGAACAAACAGGGATAATGCTTCAGCTTCTGAGCTCCTGCACAAACACGGCCATTTACACCGTGACGCAAAGAAAGTTCAGATCAGAGCTATTCCTTGCGCTCACGTAACTATGCAGTCTCATGAGAAAATTGGTGATATAGAAAGAAAGGCAGATGACACCATACATCGTTATTTCACGCAGAGTATAGATTTTGTTTCATAAAACTCTGTTGGGCTGAATGCTAACAATGCAGGCTGATTGCTGAGAGAATACATGTCTAAATAAATGAAATAAAAATCGAATGGTATGTTAGCATTCATAGCAAAAGAATTTGAATATAGGAGTAGGGAGGTTCTACAGCAGTTATACAGTATTTTGGTGAGACCACACCTGGCGTATTGCGTACAGTTTTGGTCTACAAATCTGTGGAAGGACATGGGGGTTCAATATTGATGTGGATAGAGAACTGGCTGGCAAACAGGAAGCAAAGAGTAGGAGTAAACGGGTCGTTTTCACAATGGCAGGCAGTGACTAGTGGGGTACGGCAAGGCTCAGTGCTGGGACCCCAGCTATTTACAATATACATAAATGATCTGGATGAGGGAATTGAAGGCAATATCCCCAAGTTTGCGGATGACACTAAGCTGGGGGGGGGGGGGGGGGGGGGGCAGTGTTAGCTGTGAGGAGGATGCTAGGAGACTGCAAGGTGACTTGGAGAGGCTGGGTGAGTGGGCAAATGTTTGGCAGATGCTGTATAATGTGGATAAATGTGAGGTTATCCACTTTAGTGGCTAAAATAGACTATTATCTAAATGGAGGCCGATTAGGAAAAAGGGAGATGCCGCTCGACCTGGGTGTCATGGTACACCAGTCATTGAAAGTAGGCATACAGGTACAGCAGGCAGTGAAGCAAGCGAATGGTATGTTAGCTTTCATAGCAAAAGGATTTGAGTATAGGAGCAGGGAGGTTCTACTTCAGTTGTATAGGGTCTTGGTGAGGCCACACCTGGAGTATTGCGTACAGTTCTGGTCTCCAAATCTGAGGAAGGACATTATTGCCATAGAGGGAGTGCAGAGAAGGTTCACCAGACTGATTCCTGGGATGTCAGGACTGTCTTATGAACAAAGACTGCATGGACTCGGTTTATACTCTCTAGAATTTAGGAGATTGAGAGGGGATCTTATAGAAACGTACAAAATTCTTAAGGGGTTGGACAGGCTAGATGCAGGAAGATTTTTCCCGATGTTGGGGAGGTCCAGGACAAGGGGTCATTGCTTAAGGATAAGGGGGAAATCCTCTAGGACCGAGATGAGAAGGACTTTTTTCACACAGAGAGTGGTGGGTCTCTGGAACTCTCTGCCACAGAGGGTAGTTGAGGCCAGTTCATTGGTTATATTTAAGAGGGAGTTAGATGTGGCCCTTGTGGCTAAGGGGATCAGAGGGTGTGGAGAGAAGGCAGGTACGGGATACTGAGTTGGATGATCAGCCATGATCATATTGAATGGCGGTGCAGGCTCGAAGGGCCGAATGGCCTACTCCTGCACCTAATTTCAATGTTTGTATGTTTATATGACATTCTTCCCATAGAGAGGGTACAGAGAAGGTTAACCAGACTGATCCCAGGGATGCAAATACTTTCATATGAGGAAATACTGGATAGACTCAGCTTGTACTCGCTCGAATTTAGAAGATTGTGGGGGGATCTTATAGAAACTTACAACATTCTTAAGGGGTTGGACAGGCTAGATGCAGGAAGTTTGTTCCCGATGTTGGGGAAGTCCAAAACAAGGGGTCGCAGTCGAAGGATAAGGAGGAATTCCTTTGCGACCGAGATGAGTAAATAATTTTTCACACAGTGAATGGTGAGTCTCCTGAATTCTCTGCCACAGAAGGTAGTTGAAGCCAGTTCATTGGCTATATTTAAGAGGGAGTTAGATGTGGCCCTTGTGGCTAAAGGGATCAGGGTGTATGGAGAGAAGGCAGGTACAGGATACTGAGTTGAATGATCAGCCATGATCATATTAAATGGCGGTGCAGGCTCGAAGGACCGAATGGCCTACTCCTGCACCTAGTTTCTCTGTTTCTATGTAAGTCATCCTGTGCTTTCTGCATGTTTTTCGTTTGTGTCCATTCCTGAATTACAAATAATTTAACTTGTAATTTTTCATCTGCCATTGTTTCCACAGTCTTCTGTCCTTTTTTTTGCCGACTTGGTCTACGATGGATTAAAAAAAACTTTATTCCCTTCTCTATAAGAATCTACTGCAAAAATAGCACAAAAGGAGTTTTTTACAATTAATTCGTAAGATCGTTGCAGCGATTTGGCCGAGCAACATAATACGTCGGTGTCGGATACGGACGGTTGAATTGATTTCACAATTTCTGCTGCAATTGGAGTTCTTGGTAAGTCTCAGTGAGCACAATTTCTGGGTGAGCAGTATGCTCTACCCTGTAGGTTTTATCATGGAAGATGCAGAGAAACATATAGGGATATAAAGTGTTGAAATAAAATGGGAGTGGAAGATACATACCGGGAATGGAAATGAGTTAACGTTGGATACCGATGATTGTTCCTCGTCATTACAAATTAAAAAGAATCTTCCCAAATATATCTCCCATCTGCGAAAAATGTCAGCACTTTGAGGCTAACAACGCATACATTTGTAAATTGTATAAAAAATAATGTTTTTTGGATGGAAATGTTTAAGATAATCTCGGAGGTTGTCAACACCCACTTGGACCCCGACTCAAAACTAATAATATTAGGAATATTAGAACAAAGTCAAATATTTACTACAAGCTAAAGAAACTTTATCAACTACAGTCTAATAACTGGGCAAAAATTAATATTAAAATTTTGGAAAGGTCCTATAACCCCCACAATCAAAATGTGGATTATGGAAATGTCGGAGACCCTGCATTTGGAAAGAATAAGACTTGTCTTAATGCACAAACAATAATTTTCATCAGCATATAGTCTCCATTCATTTATTTATTATCTGAAGGGGCAAACTGGTTCGGCACGAGAACCTGACTGAAACCCGAATTAAGGATTAGATGGAGAATTACATTTTATAATGTACGAACATATCTCCAATGATGTATTATTAGTTAATCATTCAATTCTTTTTTATTATACCCTCTTGTTTTTTTGTGTTTTTTCTTCCTCTCTATTATTTTCTATGTATTCTGTATATAGAAGTAGAACTATTAAATAATTGATAATATTGACAATATTAATAATGTATGACTGCCACAAATAAAATATTTTTATTAGGTACTTTCTTCTAATTAAAAAACAGATTAAAAAAAAGCAGAATATTTAAAATATTTATTTTGGAGTAACCGAAGACGTGGCGATTTATTTACGTTCTTCTGATGGTGGTGCGTCCTATTGGCCAGACAGCAAATGCAGCAATAGCTACCACCAGCATTGGACATTGTAGAGTGAGAGATGTATTCGAATGGGAAACTATGCTGTGATCGCATAGACATAGTGCATGGACTATGTAGGTAACGAGAAGGAATCGGATTCTCCCGACTTACTGACGGTTCCAAGATTTGTTTTTCCTCAAACCAGTCCACAGAGGAATTGTTCGCATTGATGCCTCGATGTTTTAATCAGGCGACTGGATTACAACAATATTGTGCTCATTTGGTTCAGTGCTACCGGCCTGTGTCTCTTACACGTGCCGAAACCCAAAGGCCCTATCGTTATAAATGTAATCTCACGATCCGGAGGAACAGGGCGGACATGATGATTCAGTTTAGTTGTTAATGAAGGAATAATTCTGTAGCTGCATTAATTGCCTTCTGGTCAATGGTTACTGCCCTCTTACAATGAGCCTGTATCAGCGTAGTCAATGTTCCACAATCCGTTGGGACATTCTGATATGTTCTGATTAAATTCAAGGTTGTCCGCATCTGCAACAGTTCATTTTTACGTTAACATCTCACGTGAAGCCGTGGTATTCGTTTACATGTTGCGATTCCACCCACATCGCCAGGATGTGCCGGCTCGTTCGCGCAATGGTCTAAGTCAGCGGGAGTGCCATGAATCAGAGTGTGTCCATGGTACGTTATTCTCTTGATTAAGCCTTATCTGGTTGTTTAAAGAGTCCAAACCTCCTGTTTACAGTCTCCTTGTCGCTTATCTGAATGTCATTTCATCGATAAATTCATTGGTGAATTTCGGACAGGCGGGTGCCCACTGTCCAAGCAACCATGTCAACGGATGCACTGTCACGACCTCAAAATTTGCAATCATAATCAATAGAAGTCTCGATTAACCCGTTCAGGCTTCATTCAGGAGAATCGTTGAATGTGATCTGTTATTTATCAGGCGATAAGTACATCTGTATTTTGTTTCATTCTCTCTCAGTGAACGTCGTGACGACCGTGATTCTGTGCCGAGGAAAGTGCGGTCTATCCAAATGCATCACTCGTTACCTACTGGCCATGGCAACGGCGGACCTCTCCGTTATTATTTGCAATGCAATTTTGTATCGAGTGGCCGACATTTATTGCGGGTAATCTTTCTTAAACAACACACATGTGTGCAGATTCGTGCACTTCCTGGCTCGCGCGGCGGTAGACTGCTCAGTTTGGTTCACGGCCGCGTTTACATTTGATCGCTTTGTGGCCATTGCCACGCAGCATCTAAAAACAAAATATTGCACCGAGTGGACGGCGATGTTGATTATAGTCACACTCAGCGTAGGCTTCTCTTTAAAGAACATTCCCTGGGCATTCGCATATGTGCCATTCGACATACCAAATATGCCGGATCTAGGGTGCCTGATAGCATTACAAATCTACACCCAGACACCATGGATTGCATGTTCTTGAACTGACCAGTTGTTAAATCCAGTTATGCCATTTTGTACGATTTTGTTACTCAACGTGCTCACTATCAGACGCGTTTTAGTAGCAAGCAAGGGCAGCAGAAATCTTTGGGATCTCGGTCATGGGGAGAAAGGAATGGACGAAGAGACGATCATCTACAGACGGTCCATCGTTTTACTATTTGCAATCTCCATGAGTTTTATACTGCTCTGGTCCGCAACGGTCGCACATTTTGTTAGCTTTCGAATTGTGAGCGCTTTCAAACATAGGAGTTATATCAATCCCTTCATAACATTTGAACAAACAGGGATAATGCTTCAGCTGCTGAGCTCCTGCACAAACACGGCCATTTACACCGTGACGCAAAGAAGGTTCAGATTAGAGCTATTCCTAGCGCTCAAGTACCTCTGCAGTCTCATGAGGAAATTGGTGAAATCGAGAGAAAGGCAGATGACACCAGACATTATTTTGTAACATAGATCGTCATTTCAAGCAAATGTAGATTTTGTTTTATAAAACACTGTAGGGATGAATGCAAAAAAATGCAGGCGTATTCACTGAGAGGTTAATTGTTTAAAGAAATGAAATAAAAATCTTCACTGCCTACTTCAACTATGGTTCTGCATTGAGTTCTTCTTCTGAAACCTTGTTCTGCAGCTACCTGGCCCCGGATGAGAACTGCTGCGGACGATGGACAGTGCTCTGTTGATGGAATATCTTGTGACCGCTGCGTTCCAGCGACAGTACTGCCCATAACCGAACTTGTACTCGCATCGCATAACTTCTTCCCTCACCACCCTCACATCAGTCTGAAGAATTCCCGAAACGAAAAGAATTCGCTCCATAGATGCTGACTCACCTGAGTTTCTTCCGCATTTTTGTCCAACTCCCATCGCATACTTTGTTTTCATGTCAATTACGTTTTGCTCCAATATTTTTAGAGTTTTTTTTAGTCGATGGCGTCTCCGCTTCTTCCATACACTGCTGTATCTTACAATCTCCCTTTCCGCCCTTGAGATTTTTATTAAATCGATTTCCGACCTCAACCTCAGCAATGATACCTCATGAAGAGACGTCTCACGTTTTTATCTTCTGCCGTATATTATTTCCTGTGTTATTTTTGCACCGCAACGGACGTACTTTACCACCCAGTAGATGCTAACGGCGAATATTTCCGCAGGAAAATCAATATTAGTAAGTTTCAAAGAACAGGTCTTTATTTGAAAATATGACAAGAAATGTATCCAGTGGCGGTATTATTGTGATATGTTATATTTGATATGATACAAAGGGGGGAAATGTTAAATTGAGAACTGATTACATTTCCTCGGTCGGTTATATTAGAAATATTAATTCGGGGTCGGTTACGATTATGCCTCCATCTTGAGCACGATGATTGAAACATTGATGTGATTGGAATTAACCTTATCGTTGTACAGGTAACACACCGCTTAGTTGACCGCATGCTGAGCATGGCACTGGTAGCACTCCACGGAAATATGAAAATACAAGCCCTGATGGAAACGCGACGAGTACATTATTCGGAGGTAAGAGGCACTGACGTGGATTACGAAGCTCTTTGGAAACACGTCCCCTAGAAATACTTGCAAACAAGGGAAAAGTAGTAGAAGTAGAGTGCACGCCAAACATATGCTGACATCCAATGGGGTAACGGCAAATTTGAGATATAAATTTCGATATACCCGTCAACAACTTACAAGAACAATTTCCCATCAACCTGGGTGATGAATTAACACTATTATGGTCTAATATGCTATGTGGGTTGGGGATATGTGGGAAATTGGGTGTGTGGGGTGGGGGATGGCAGATGTCCATCTGTCGCCCACTATTTATGTTCCTTAACCCAAGAGACCAGTATCTCTGTGGCAATACTGCGGCTCTGCATTCCGAGCTAATGCTATCCCACTTTTCAAGAAGGAGCGAGAGAGAAAATGGAGAATTACAGACCAGTTAGCCTGACTTCGGTGGTGGGAAAGTTTCTGGAGTCAATTATTAAAGAAGTAATAATGGGGCATTTGAATAGGAGTAAAAGGATTAGTCCAAGTCAACATGGATTTATGAAAGGGAAATCATGCTTGACTAATCTTCTGGAATCATTTTAGGATATGAGAAGTAAAATGGATGAAGGGTGCCAGTGGATGCAGTGTATCTAGTCTTTCAGAAAGCCTTTGATAAACTCCCGCACGGGTGACTTCTGACTAAAATTAGAGCACATGGTATTGACATGGATAGAAAATGTGTTGGCAGACCTGAAGCAATGAGTAGGCGTGAACGGGTTCTTTTCAGAATGGCAGGCAATGGCGAGTGGAGTGCCGCACGGTCGGTGTTGGGGTCGCAACAGTTTAGCATACATATTAATGATTTGGAAGAGGGAACTAGGACCAACACTAGCAAGTTTGCGGATTACTCAAAGCTGGGTGGCAGTGTGAACTGTGAAGAGGGTGTTAGGAGGTTGCAGGGTGACCTGGACAGGTTGAGTGAATGGGCAAATGCGTGGCAGATGCACTATAATATAAATAAATGTGAGGTTATCAATTTTGGCGGGGAAATCAAGGGGGCATGTTATTATCTCAATGGCGTTAGGTTAGGTAAGGGGGAGGTGCAGCGAGACCTGGGTGTCCTCCTACAGCGGTGACGGAATGTTCGCTTACAGGTGCAGCAGGCAGTGAATAAAGCCAATGGGATGTTCGGCTTCATTACAAGAAGATTCCAGTATAGGAATAAAGAGGTACTTCTGCGGTTGTATAGGGCTCTGGTGAGACCACATCTGGAGTGTTGTGTACAGTTTTGGTCTACTAATTTGAGGGACATCCTTGCGATTGAGGCAGTGCAGCGTAGGTTCACGAGATTGGTCCCTGGGAAGGCGGGGCTGTCATAGGAGGAAAGATCGAAAAGACTGCGCTTGTATTCACTGGGGTTTAGAAGGATGAGCGGGATCTTATAGAAACATGTACAATTATAAAAGGACTAGAGAAGCTAGATGCAGGAACAATGTTCCCAATGTTGGGCAAGGCCAGAACCAGGGGCCCAGTCTTAGAATAAAGGGGAGGTCATTTATGACTGAGGTGAGAAAACACTTTTTCATCCAGAGAGTTGTGAATTCATGGAATTCCCTGCCACAATGGGCAGTGGAGACCAAGTCACTGGTTGGATTTAAGAAATAGTTAGATAGAGCTCTAGGGGCTAGTGGAGTCAATGAATATGGGGAGGAGGCATGCACGGGTTATTGATAGGGGACGATCAGCCATGATCACAATGAATGGCGGTGCTGGCTCGAAGGGCCAAATCGCCTCCTCCTGCTCTTATTTTCTGTTTCTATGCTTCTATAACTTGTCATTACCAAGTCTACTTAAAATGTTTGTAATTGCCAATTGTTTATTGATCCCCACTGCTTGTATTCGCATGCAGCTTAGAAACTTTAATTGTGAAACCACCTTCGAACTCCAGTTTTTTGCAACATTTTAGTTTTACATTTAACACGCAACCTGCAGACCTATATTGGGAAAGGGACAAGATGCAGGTTAGAAAATTCTGTCATAACAATTGAGAACACAAATGTGCAGAGAGCTGCGAATTCAGATATTTCAACATGAGATGTCACGGACAATAGAGCATAGAATGGTGGAGCACATGAATTTGGTATGCAAGGCTCTGATAGAGGGAGGCAGACGAGATGCAAGGAGCAAGTTTCCGCGAGCCATGCATCTAGAACCAAGGAAGTGAGGCACTGGATTACGGGATAGTATCCTGGAATCAAAAATAGAATAACGTTTTTACTAAGTTGGGAGGGTGTATCTCTAACACGAACAAAGTTGGAGGCCCTAATATGGAAATAAGGACAGAAGGATTGTATCAAGACATAATAATCTGTGAAATATGTCGCTTCATCATCAGCGTATTATCACACTAAGCAGCAGCAAACGGTAGAAGTTCACCGGAATATGAGGAGACAGATGGACCTTCTTTAGTCTCCTCAGGAAGAAGAGAGGCTGGTGAGCCTTCTTGACAAGTGTTGAGGTATTGTGGGTCCAAGAGAGGTCATCACAGATTTTGACCGCAAGAAACGTGAAGCTTCAAACACGCTCCCAATCAGCTGCTTACCCTAGTCCACTTCCCACCAATCAGCGGCTTCCTAAAAAAATACCACATCCCCGCGCTGGATTATTAACCTTACCGGTCGGGTGTTGCTCCTCCCCCTCCTTCTCTTCCAACGGCTCCTGTGGGGCTCTCACACATGGGGGAAGATGTTTATCTCAATGGGGTTAGGTTAGGAAAGGGGGAGGTGCAGCGAGACCTCGGTGCCCTTCTACAGCGGTGACGGAAAGCTCGTTTGCAGGTACAGCAGGCAGTGAATAAAGCCAATGCGATGTTCGCCTTCATTACAAGAGGATTCCAGTATAGGAATAAAGAGGTTCTTCTGCAGTTGTATAGGGCTCTGGTGAGACCACATCTGGAGTATTGTGTACAGTTTTGGTCTACTAATTTGAGGAACACCCTTGCGATTGAGGCAGTGCAGCGTAGGTTCACGAGATTGGTCCCTGGGAAGGCGGGGCAGTCATATGAGGAAAGAGTGAAAAGACTGGGCTTGTATTCACTGGAATTTAGAAGGATGAGCGGGATCTTATAGAAACTCATCAAAGGACTAGACAAGCTAGATGCAGGAAAAATGTTCCCAATCTTGGGCGAGTCCAGAATCAGGGGCCACAGTCTTAGAATAACGGGGAGGTCATTTATGACTGTGGTGAGAATAAACGTTTTCACCCAGAGACTTGTGAATTTATGGAATTCCCTGGCACAGACGGCAGTGGAGGCCAAATCACTGGATGGATTTAAGAGAGAGTTAGACAGAGCTCTAGGGGCTAGTGGTATCAAGGGTGTGTGTGTGTGTGTGTGTGTGTGTGTGTGCGTGTGTGTGTGTGTGTGTGTGTGTGTGTGTGTGTGTGTGTGTGTGTGTGTGTGTGTGTGTGTGTGTGTGTGTGTGTGTGTGAGAGAGAGAGACAGACAGAGAGAGAGAGAGAGTGAGAGAGAGAGAGAGAGAGAGAGAGAGAGAGAGAGAGAGAGAGAGAGAGAGAGAGAGAGAGAGAGAGAGAGAGAGAGTTAGTTTTCAGGAAACGTATTGGTAGGAAAATGTTTGCCAAATTATTTCTCTTGGGTTTGAAAATGGTTCTAGGGTGTTGACATGGATAAAAATTGGTTGGCAGACCCGAAGCAAACAGTAGGAGTGAACGGGTCCTTTTCAGAATGGGATGCAGTGGCGAGTGGAGTACCACAAGGTTCGGTGTTGGGGCCGCAACTGTTTACCATCTATATTAATGATTAGGAAGAGCGAATTAGGAGCAACACTAGCAAGTTTGCGGATGACACAAAGCTGGGTGGCCGTGTGATCTGTGAAGAGAATGTCAGGAGGTTGCAGGGTGGCCTGGACAGGTTGAGTGAATGGGCAGATGCGTGGCAGATCCAGTTTACAAGGTTAACTTAGCCATGATCACAATGAATGGCGGTGCTGGCTCGAAGGGCCGAATTCACTCATCCTGTGTGTGTGTGTGTGTGTGTGTGTGTGTGTGTGTGTGTGTGTGTGTGTGTGTGTGTGTGTGTGTGTGTGTGTGTGTGTGTGTGTGCGTGAATCTGTGTGTGTGTCTGAAAGTCTATGTAAGTGTGAATCTGTCGGTGTGTATGTGTGTTGGTGTCTGACTGTGTGTGAGTCTGTGTGCGAGTCTGTGTGTGAGTCTGCGTGTGAGTGTGTGAGTGAGGGAGTGAGGGAGTGAGTGAGTGAGTGAGTGAGTGAGTGAGTGAGTGAGTGAGTGAGTGAGTGAGTGACTCTGTGTGTGTGTGTGTGTGTGTGTGTGTGTGTGTGTGTGTGTGTGTGTGTGTGTGTGAGAGAGAGAGAGAGAGAAAGAGAGTTTTATGAAAATGTATAGGTTGTAAAATGTTTGCAAAAATGTTTGGACTCACTAATGGGGAAGTCTCAGGTTTATCGTTAGTTTCAAAAAATAATTTAATCTGTTTCTCCACATAATTACAGCAGTCTTTATCCTTTAATATCTGTGTGTTGAATCTCCAAATATTAGTTTTATTAACTATACCTTTTAATTTTATCTTAAATGTTAACGGGGCATGATCTGAGATAATAATATTATGATACTTTGCATCATACGTAAAGGGGAGTAATTTTGAGTCAACTAAGAAATAATCTATCCTCGAATAAGTTCCGAATACCGGCGAGAAAAATGAATATTCCCGTCCGGTTGGATTATCCAATCTCCAAATATCTTTAACATTCGATGTATTAATAAAAGAATTTATAAGCTTACTTGATTTAGAAAGAGCCTTACTTTTCGTAGAAGATCTATCCAAATAATTATCTAAAGTACAATTTAAATCACCTCCGATTATTAAATTATATTGGGTGGATATAGGAATACTATTAAATATTTTCTTAAAAAATAGTGGATTATCAAAATTAGGTGCATATATATTCATAAGAATTACTTTTTTTGAATGTAATTCCCCTGTAATTATTAAATATCTACCCTCCTTATCCTCTATTATCGAATTAAGTTTAAAAGGTATACCCTTGCGAATAATTATTGCAACTCCTCTAGATTTGTGTATAAACGAAGAATGATATACTTTTGAAATCCATTTAGCTGTTAATCTATATTGAGCACCTCCACCTCTGCTCTTACCAGAGTCTCTTGTCCTGTCATGATGCTGTGCTGTGTAGCCTGCTAGCTCGATAGCAGAGTCCGGAATGGATGAATGAAGCCAGGTCTCCGTGATCAACAGGATACAACTGTCCTTCATGGCGTTGTTAGCTGCAGTCTGTAGCCTCAGTTCATCCATCTTGTTAGCCAGGGATCTGGCGTTCGTGAGAAGCAGGCTGGGAAGCGGGTGGTTTCAGTGGCTGCCTCCGTAGCCTGGCCAATGCGCCGGCCCTGCAGCCTCACTTTTTCCTTTTGTCTCTCCACCTTCTTCGCATCCTCCCCGCGGGGATGGTAATCCACGGAGAGTCGGGGCTCCTCGCTATGTCCGCCGGGATCTTGTGTGAGCGGCCAAACTCGGCGGTAACCCCCCGTTCGCAACCGGCTCCAATCCTGAGAAGATCCAGACGGCCGTAGATCCTGTCCGCGCGACAGTAAGTACACAGGGCACAAAACAACATGCACACATACACAAAAAAAACACAAAGCACTGACCGGGAGAACATCGAGCTGCTGCAACTGTGTGCGCCGCCATCTTATACTGTTCTTATCTTATACCTCGGTCCTGGCATCCACGGCCCGTACGGACTTCGCCCCAGTCGTGCAGGTACCTCTCTGAACAGAGATTCCTGCAAAAGAAAAACAGAAGAAAACATGGAAAAAAGGTAACCTACCGTTTTCGAGTTGAACTTACTGCTGAACAGAACAGTGCTGCCGCCAGTCGATAAAGGGCCTGTCCCACCAGCATGCAACTCCATGCGATGAGCGGGACCTAACGTGGTCACTTTGGTCACTTGAGCCGTCCGGCGTCGAGGGGCCGGTCCCACTTCGATCGCCAGTGCCGTGCGGAATTGTGCGGAGTTCGTCCTGACATCGCGCGGGGCTCCGAAAAACTGACTATGTTCAAAAATTCCGCGCGGCAACGGCTTGTCGGTTCGCTGTCGCCTCGACGCATTACACACTGCCTTGACGTCGTGCCTCCGTGAACCTCTCTGTAGGTGCCTCTCTGTGTGTGGCTCCGTAACCCTCTCTGAGTGTGCCTCTGTGCCCCTCTCTGTGTGTCCCTCTCTGTGTGTGGCTCCGTAACCCTCTCTGAGTGTGCCTCTGTGCCCCTCTCTGTGTGTCCCTCTCTGTCCTGGCGAACTTACCTTTGAGACTTCACTCCAAGTTCGCCTCACTTTGGCTGCGTTGTGCCAATCACTCGACCTCCGCACAGCCCCCGCTGCCAGTTTGGTCGCGCTTGCCGCATGGAATCGCATGCTGGTGGGACAGGCCCTTAACGTAATGACGCGCTCAGCAGACTGACGGCCTTCTTCACGTAGTCACTCACATGACTCCCAAGTAAAATTAATTTCCCTCCCTTATCAGGTTTCTAAACCAAGGCCCCTCCTTGGTCTGAAGAAGGGTCTCGACCCGAAACGTCGCCTATCTCCTTCGCTCCTTAGATGCTGCTGGACCCGCTGAGTTTCTCCAGCTTTTTGTGTAACCCTCCTTGGACTAGTGTACTGGTCAATTCGCTTCTACCCCATTGCGATATAAGACATTGTCTCACTAACTGATGCACTGCAGTACACTGTAATCCTGCGAACTATATTGTGCACTCTGAATCTTCGACATTGCTCTATCTATTGTTATAGAGTAATCGAGTCGAAACGAGTTCGACCCCGCTAACCCATGCCGACTAATGTGCCCCATCTGCACCAGTCACTCATACTCACCTTTCGCCCACATGATTCCAAATCTTCCTTATTCATGGGGCAGTCTAATTGTCTTTGAACATTTGTCATATGTTCTGGCGCAACCACTTACTTTCGGTGCAGACATGGAGTCAATATTTATCTGCGGTGGAAGAGGCTGTCGAACGAACGACAATTGATGAAATTCTCCACTCTGTGCAGTTTGGAGAACGATATATTCCAACCTCCTAGAAGGAGGGGTCACCTCCCCGCTCTACAACTGGACACTCGGTTCTAGTACCCACAGCCCACAATTAGTAAGGATAAATGACACTTTCTCAACAATGACTTCTAAGACTTTACTTAATCCGATGGTGCTGTCCTTCAAACGTCTGTACTTTGTGCGGGACTTCAGTCGGGAAAGAAGAACTGAAAGGTCTGGACAGGTCAGATTACATTCTGTGTTTTCTTTTCGAAGCAGCATAAAGTGGAGATGGAGTCAATGGTGGGACGTCTGGTCTGTGTGATGGCTTGGCATGCGTTTATCTACAGACATATTCAGGTCTAATTGTGTCAACGAGTTTGCAGAGACATCATTGCTACTGGAAGAATGAGGAACATGACTAGACGGAGCACAAGAAGGAGATAGTGAGATTATTGGCATGTTGGCATGACAGTGACCCCTCTTTTTATGTCAGCAAGATGAAGGAGGTCGTTTTTTACTTCAGGAAGCAATGTAGCTTATTCGCTCCAATCAGCGTCAATGGCACGGAATCGTTGAGAGCTCAAGTTCCATGGCGTTAACTTCACCAATGATTTGTTTTGGAGCAATCACATTGATGCGCAACTCACAAAGGCACACCAACGCCTCTACTTCATCGGGCGACTATCGAACCCATTTTGCATATCGGACTTTGTTTAAAACCTGATGCTCCACAATAAGGTACCATTCAGATAATTGCATTCTGCACTCTGTATCTCTATCTATTTTCATAGGGTCACGCAGTTCGGGTATA
Organism: Raja brachyura; assembly: GCA_963514005.1. Next base: position 30,649,113 of record OY740785.1, on the reverse strand, counting down.
GAACCTACAACCAAGCTTGCCCATGCCGATCAATGTGCCCCGTCTACGCCGATTCCATTTACATCGTTTGGCCAAAATCACTCTAAACATTTCCTACCCATGCCCCTGTCCAAATGTATTTTAAATATTGTCATAGTTTCTGCGTCAACGGCCGTCTTTGGCAGCCCATTCTATATACCCACCACCCTCTATGCGAATCCATATTCTCACTATCTCCCTGTGAATCCCTATACTCAGCACACTCTGTCATCGCGTTTGAACTGATGTATTCATGCATGGTTCATTTGACCACTTTGGTTAGCGTGCACATTTGTTTTCATTATTCCCCAGTACATGTGACAATAATAATCATAATCCTGAAGCTAAAATGTAATGCGCCTCACATCTTCATGTTTACAACACCACAAACCCAGCTGGATGGTTCATGGTTTGTCGAAGGACTACATTATCCTTCGTGCCACCTACGCTCGTCGGCACAGTTAAATGACATGATTTGCAAACATTTTTGTTTGGGATTTATACAGAGCTCGAATTCTCCAACAGTACATATACAGTTCCACGTTGGACTTGATGTTGCAATGATGTTTGAGCAAATTTTATCAATTCTTACAAATAACGGACAATTCCGGGTTTGATGGAAATAAAGAACAATATTCAGGATGCTATTCTAAAGAATCAATGGCTGATCTCACCAAAGCTCCAATGCTGGTGAAGCAAATGCACGATCATCATAATCATAATCATACTTTATTAGCCAAGTATGTTTTGCAACATCCGAGGAATTTGATTTACCATGAAGTCATACTAATAAAAAGCAACAGAACACAAAAAAACATTTTAACATAAACATCCACCACAGTGACTTCTCCCACATTCCACACCGTGATTGATGGCGAAAAAAAAAGGTCAATCTCGCCCCTTCATTGTTGTTCCGGGGTCGGGGGCTTCGAGTCTTCCGTGGATGGGACGAGCTTAACTCCGTAGCCGGCGGCGGTCCTCCTAGTCAGGGCGATCAAACTCCTGTATCGGGGAGATGTCAGCTCCCGGGTCGGGGCTAATCGGACGTCGTGCAGTTTTGAACCTCCCGACTCGGTCTCTCCCAAGACTGCGGGCTCCTTGGTGTTAAATTCCGCAGGCCGTGGTTGGCGCGTCGATCCCAGACAGGGAATCGGGCTCCGATGGCAGATCCACGCCCCGCGGTGGTTCCCAAAGTCAGTCACTAGCAAGGCCTCCATCTCCATGATGTTGTGCCGCAGAGCGACCGGAGGTACGATTCGGAAAAAAACAATCGCATCTCCGGCAAGGTAAGAGATTGAAAAAAAGCTCCCCCCGGCCCCAGCCCCCACCCCCTACATAAAACAAACCTGCGAACATTAACACAAACCTTTCAAACACACTCAAAATAAGAAAAATACAAAAAGGACAGACAAACTGTAGGCGAGGCTGCCATCGAAGCGCCACCCGGTAGAATATCAGAGGGCATAGCAAAGATTACAGCGCACAGCACAAATAGGAAGAGAGCTAAGGGGTTGGGGGGGGGGGGGGGGGGGTGAGAGAGCGGGGAGATATAGAGAGAGGGGGGGTGAGAGGGGAGAGAGAGAATGAGGGAGGGAGAGGAGAAGGGGAGGGAAAGAGACGAGTTAGTGACTGCATAAAAATATTAGTTTAGTGAGGTTACTTTTGGTGATCTGTGTGACTGTGACCCCACTTCCAGGGCTTTCATTCTTTCTAGAGTAAATACAGTAATGTGGCAAACAACTTTAACGTTGGGACGTGGTAAAGTTATAATGTGCGTTCATTTCAATGATCAGCGTGACATTCAGGGCTTCTTTTCTTTCTTCCTTTCTGGTAGCCAAAGCCTTTCATGTGGACATTTTTGTTACAAGTGTGTGTCTTTCAATGCTTTCTTTCTAGTCTGTCTGTCTGTCTGTCTGTCTGTCTGTCTGTCTGTCTGTCTGTCTGTCTGTCTGTCTGTCTGTCTGTCTGTCTGTCTGTCTGTCTGTCTGTCTGTCTGTCTGTCTGTCTGTCTGTCTGTCTGTCTGTCTGTCTGTCTGTCTGTCTGTCTGTCTGTGTATCTATCTATCTGTCGTTTATTTAGTCAAACGACAAGAGAGAGAGAGATAGATGAGGTGAGGATGACAGAGACTGGGGGGAGAGAGTTTTATAAATATTAGTGTCGTTTCCGCATTCTATTTCTAAACTAAACTAGCGCGTGAACCAGCACGTACTCGGTGGGACGAACGGCCTGTTTCCATGCTATGTCTCTGGACATAGCATGGAATGAAGCAGGGAGAGGAGGGCGCGAGTTTGGGGCCTGTTTCAAGATGACCGACTTTTGCTTCCTGCCGCGAAAATGGGCATCCCCCCCCCCCCCCCCCAGCACCCCCCCCCCCCACCCCGTTCACGAATAATCACCATTCCCCAATACAGTAATCATAATTATCATCATCCACACTGGATTGGTGGTGGTGATTCAGATGAGACGGGGGGGGGGGGGGGGGGGGGGGTGGGAGAGACGGGGGAGAGCTAGGGGAGAGGCAGTGAGGGGGGGGGGCAGGAACGGGGAGAGAGAGGAACGGGGAGAGAGAGAGGGGGAGTGAAGGAGAAGGGGGTGAGAGAGAGGGGGAGTGAGAGAGAGAGGGTGTGAGAGGTAGAGGAGAGCAAAAAAGGGGAGAGGGAGAGACAGGGTGAGAGAGGGGGTAGAGAGAGGGGGGAGACCGAGGGGTGAGAGAGAGGGGAAGAGAGAGGGGGAGAGAGTGGGGAGTGACCGAGAGAGGGAGAAATAAAGAGTGAGATGGGGAAAGAGTGGGGAGAGAGCGAGGGGGGGGGGGGCTGCTGCAAGATGACCGACATTTGCCTCCTGTTCCCAGCGCAGGGCGCGAAACGTACCCCCCCCCCCCCCCATATCCACGAACAATCACCACCCCCCTCCATTATCCAGAGTCCCCATGATGATTAGCATCTGCACTGGATTGGTGGTGGTGTGTCAGATCACAGGAAGGGGGTGGGAGAGACAGAGGAGACAGAGAGAAAGTAGAGAAAAGGGAGAGGGAGAGAGGAGAGAGAGAAGGAGGAAATAGATGAGAGAGTGGGGGGAGGGGAGAGGGCACAGAGAGAGAGAGGGCGAAGAGATGGGGGTAGAGGGATGATAGAGGGGGAGAGACAAATATTAGTTCAGATTAATGTAAATGTAAATGTATTATATTGGTCCCACGACATAGTTTACTCAAAACTGGTCCCCACTGCGGTAAGCTTGGTCCCAGCGCGGCGCTTACTCCAGGCCGGTCCCCACTGCGGAGGGAGATGGCACGATTGGTCCCAGGGCGGAGTTTATCCCACATATGTCCCCACTGCGGAGGGTAACGGGAAGATTGGTCGTCGGGCGGAGTTTACTCCTGACCGGACCCCACTGCGGACGGAGAAGGGACGATTGGGTCAATGTGACAGATCTCGCTGTGACGAGCTGGAGGTCCCGCGGCGGGGCCGTCGATGGGATCATCCGCCCGATACTAACACCTGAAAGATCCGGCGGTGAACCTCAGGAGGCAGAGCCCGGAGCGGAGAGACTGCGGCCGCCTCTGATATACGCTCAGGGCGCGGATGTATTAATGAGCCGAAGCACTGAGATGAGCGGATATTTCACCGCGCTCTTCAACTGCTCCCTGAACTTGGACTGGGTTGCCGCGTAGATAAATGTGTTCGTACAGCAGCTGAGATTCCTTAGCAAATGCCCGACTTTACCAAAGATATATTCAGAATCATTCCGATCATTTCCAATTGCTGTGACCTGATAATAGACGAAGTTGACAACCGCCGTCAGCCACAGGAGGACGAAGCTGCCGGAGATGGTGAATAGTAAAACCACAGATCTCCTCCTGCTCTCCATCTCCGGGTCACTCCGGTTCTCCCCCTTGCACTGACCCCTCAGCCCCTTACGGACCCGACTGGCCACTAATATATGCCGAACTGTCAGAGCGTTGAGCAGCAGGATTACAGCCAAAGGGAGGAGCGGGGTTAATACCATTTCCAGCGCGTCAAATGCCACCCACCCGGGGTCAGTGTAAAAACTGTCCACGGTGACACAGTGCCACGGGATATTGTCGATGATTGTCCCAGGTTTCCGTGTGAGGTAGCGGGGAATGTTTTTCAGACAGAGCAGAACGCCGGCTGCTGCCAGAACCGCAGCCGCTGTTTTCCCGCAGCAATATTTAGTTTTCAGCTTCTGGCAACAAATGGCGATAAACCGATCAAAGGTGAAAGTGACGGTGAACCAGACAGAACAGTCTGTAGCTAAAGACTTCAATACATCGTTAACACTGCACACAGGGGTGATGGAAAGGAAACTCCAATACAAGTAATGATATCGGATATGATATAAAAAGACCTCGGAGATAAGGACTAGTAGATCGGCCGCTGCCATAGCCACCAGGTAGCGAGTGGTGCAGGTGGAGAGGCCGCACTTTCCCCGGGACAGGATCACAATCGCCACGAAATTCACTGCGGAAAGAGAAGGGAACGGACACTGGGCATTACTGAACCCGTTCTCCGGGGCTGAAGAACGGCTTGTGCTGAAGATCAGAAGTGTTGGAGTCGGTGCGTGGCTGTACGTTTAACAACGTCATACACGCCTCCGACTGTGACAGACCTGCCTTGTTCATGGTAGCAGAGAACAGGCGATGGGCGGGATAAATGGGGTGGGGAAGGGGGGGGGGGGGGGGCGTGAACGAGCAGCCGCCCGCTACAATCGGCGGAATGGTCCTTTCTAAAGTCTCTGATGCGGCCGGTTTCACAGACTTATCCGTGGCCTGCCATGTTTAACTAGGCTCCGGGAACTCCGCGTCTGAAGGGGACGAGGAGTGTTCCAGGGGAAAGTCAGGGACAACTTAGAATCCGGCAGCAGAGTGGCTCCGTTAATTGATTCATTCCACAGGGAGTTCAGTTCGGCAACAACACCCGCCGGTAGTTTCGCGACTATTGGTTCAGGAGATCGATTCAATTATTGACCAACAGGTAGTGGAATACGACGGTGACAGGCCCCACAGTGAGACACAGTGTCTACAGGAGCGGGAGTTCACTCTGATCAATAACTCAGCCACAGTGAACTTCACAATGTAAATCTCTCCCAGTCACACCATCCCGGAGAGCTGCCTGTCCCGAGCACTGGGCTAACTCTGGGCAAGGTCCCACTGAAGGCAAGATCCACATTCTAGTGGGTCTCGGCAGTGGGAGAAAAGGGGGATTCGTTTCGGCTGTCTGAAAATAAGAAAAATCACAGCCTTAATTCAAAAATATTTCACTGAGAGGATTGATATACTTCACATATTCTTGTAGAACGATCACCAGTTGGGAACCTGTAACATGATCAGAGTCAGATCAACACCGCTTATAAAACACACGGAGTTATAAAACATGAATTGTTCTGCTCACTTACCAGGGACTCCAACGGCAGTAATGATCACGTACAAGATTTTCTCCACACTGGCATATTGCAAAAGTTTTTCACTTTGCATTTTCTCTGCCCAGCCACGTGTCCCGTGATCTGCTGGTAAGCTCGGAAGGAAATGCTGAGGTAGAACAGTCAGGCAGATTTTATTCCTTTTACTGTTGATTCCGGGGCAATGAAGGTACAACAAAGTTAAAAATAGAGATTATGAAATGATTCACAAACAGATGACATCATCCAAGTGAAATCCCCGATGCGACAGGTTATGATTTATTCAGGGAATTGATGGAGAAGCTGCAGGGACTGGGAATGGTAGCGATACCTAGGGATTAAAAATTGGGAGCGGCATTGCTCCTGAAAAAGGGACAGTTACAAACTCCATTAGATTCAACTGTTCACCTCATGTTGTTTGTCTGATTTCCTTTAATCCGCTTCACCCAGAAAAGCAATCCCGAATTCGAGGGACCCCCTCAGGGCCTCTGGTGCCCAGTTTGAAGGTGGACTGGTCGACATTTGTCCTCAGGTTGAGGAATTAGTTCACCAGATCATCTCAGACTAAAATGCCCCCATCCACTCTGCTTCACCACTCAATATGATCGCGGCTCATATGACTGGAACCTCAACACCACACACCAGGCGACCCCGGTAAACATTCACTCCTTGGTTGCCTGCAATAGATCTGAATTTGTTCTGCGACAATATAACTCTCTGCCTTCATCACTTCTGAGGAGGAACAACCCAAAGATTCACGACACTCAGAGAACAGAAACATTGCCGCCTTAGAATTGTCCTAACCCTAAGTAGCGACTAATGCAGCACTTCTCCCTCTTACCCTTTTTCTCCCTCTCCATCTTTACAGCTGTCCTCTCTATTGAACACTATTCCGGTATAAAATGCTACGTGGGATGGGGATAGGTGGGAAGTGGGTGTGTGGGGTGGGAGTGGGTGGGCGGGGGGAGACATATTTCCATCTGTGATCCACTATTTATGTACCTTAAACCAAGAGACCCACATTCTGTGGCAATATTGTGGCTGTGCATTCCGACTTGCCATTATCAAGTCTACTTAAAAAAGTTTGTATTTGCCAATTGTTTATTGATCCCCACTGCATGTATTCGCGTGCAGTTTCGAAACTTTAATTGTGAAACTACCTTCGAACTTCGGTTTTTGCATCATTTTAGTTTTGCATTTAATAGGTGGCCTGCAAACCTATACGTGGAAAGGGACAAGATGCAGTTTAGAAAACTCTGTCATAATGTGCAGAGAGCGGCGAATGAACATATTTCAAAATGAGATGTCACGGACAATAGGGCATAGAATGGTGGGGCACGTGAATTTGGTGGGCAAGGTTCTGATGGAGAGAGGCAGAGGAGATGTAGGGAGCATGTTTCCGCGAGCCGCCTCACCTAGAACCATAAAACCGTATAACCATACAATTACAGCACGGAAACAGGCCCTCTCGGCCCTTCCAGTCCGTACCGACCATTTATTTTACCATAGTCCCATCTACCTGCACTCAGACCATACGCCTCAATTCCCTTCCCGTCCATATACCTATCCACGTTATTTTTAAATGTTACAATCGATCCTGCCTCCACCACTTCTGCTGGATGATCATTCCACACAGCCACCACTCTCTGAGTAAAGAAGTTCCCCCTCATGTTACCCCTAAACTTCTGTCCCTTAATTCTCATGTCATGCCCTCTTGTTTGAATCTTCCCTACCCTCAATGGGAAAAGCTTATACACGTCAACTCTGTCTATCCCTTTCATCATTTTAACGACCTCAATCAAGTCCCCCCTTAACCTTCCGTGCTCCAAAGAATAAAGACCCAACTTGTTCAACATTTCTCTGTAACTTAGTTGCTGGAACCTAGGCAACATTCTAGTAAACCTCCTCTGTACTCTCTCTATTTTGTTGACATCCTTCCTATAATTAGGCGACCAAAATTGTACACCGTACTCCAGAATTGGTCTCACCAATGCCTTGTACAATTTTAACATTACTTCCCTACTCCTATATTCAATGCTCTGATTTATAAAGGCCAGCACACCAAAACCTTTCTTTACCACCCTATCTCTTCAAAAAATTCAAGAAGGTTTGTCAAACATGACCTTCCAGGCACAAATCCATGTTGACTGTTCTTGATCCGACCCTGTTTATCCAGATGCTTATATATATTATCTCTAAGTATCCTTTCCATTAATTTGCCCACCACTGACGTGAAACTAACAGGTCTATGATTGCTAGGTTTATTATTTGGACCCTTTTTAAACAATGGAACAACAATGGAACAACATGCGCAGTACGCCAATCCTCCGGCACTATTCCCGTTTCTAATGACATTTGAAATATTTCTGTCATAGCCCCTGCTATTTCTACACTAACTTCCCTCAATGTCCTAGGGAATATCTTGTCAGGACCTGCGACTTATTCACGTTTATATTTTTATGTAAAACTCTTTTTATATTTTTATATAAGTGCCTCACCCCCTTAACCAAGGGGGTGAGGCACTGGATTACGGGACATTATCCTGGAATCAAATATAGAATAACGTTTATACTCAGTTGGGAGGGTGTATCTCTACCACGAACAAACGTGGAGGCCCTAATATGGAAGTATGGACAGAAGGATTGTACATATATCAAGACATAATAACATGTAAAATATGTCGCTTCATCATCAGCGTATTATCACACTAAGCAGTTGCAAACACTCTCAAATATATTGTATTTATCCTATCCTTTTCGCACCTCTACCTCTGTCCACTATAAGTGAGTAAGGATAGGTTCGCATCGAAATCGGGTCATCCATGTCTCTTGTTAACTCGCTACTTAACCAAGGTCGTGTTCAAAGAGATATATCCATCAGACCCCTGCCAGCGGAGTGAGTGGAGCACAGTGCTCCTGTGTTGCTGCATCGATATCCAGTCGTAGAACCCGTAATGTATTTCATTTCGGAGTCACGTGAGTGACTTCGTGAAGAACCCGCCAGCACGCATGCGCGACATATCGTCGCTCGCATTTGCAGTCGACGGCTGGAAGTGGAGCGCGGCTCACCACCAGCCCTTCATAAGGACCGCTCAGGTAAGTATAGGCAACCTTGAGCTGGTTGTCCCTGTTGTTGAATCATTTTTTGTTCACAGGGATTATGGATAAAAGGAGTACAGGTCGCAGGACTTCCGAAAGGAGTCGTCGGCCACTATTCCCGGAGCTCTCTACATCGACAGCACCCGCATGGAAGATGCGGCAACCCCTTCACCAGCAAAATCCAGCACCTCCATGTCCCACATGTTGGAGGGAGATTACGGTTCTTTAAGGAGGCATGGGATACCATCACCTCAGATGAGTTTGTCTTACAAAGTATTCAAGGCCATGAGATTGAGTTCATAAATGGTCAACTTCCCCCACCTCAGCACATGCTGAATTGCAAATTTGCGCTTTCCAATAAGGAAGTAGTAGAAGGCTATGCTGAAATCTTGAGATTACAAGAAAAAGCGGTGATAGAAAGGACAATCCATGAACCAGGTGAGTTCGTATCCAACATCTTCACAAAAACTAAGAAAGATGGTGGATGTCGGGTTATTATAGATCTAACCCATTTGAATACTTTTGTAAAATATACCCATTTTAAAATGGACACGTTTGAAACAGCCAAATCTTTGGTTTCCAAGGGCTGCTTCATGGCATGCATTGATTGAAAAGATGCATACTATTCGGTATCCATTCAGAAACATCACGGGAAGTTTTTAAAATTTACCTGGATGGATCAACTTTGGCAATACAGAGCTTTGCCCAATGGGCTTACCACAGCTCCTAGATTGTTCACTAAATTACTAAAGCCAGTGTTAGCAACACTGAGGAAGCAAAACCATACGGTTATGGCTTACTTGGATGATATCCTAATTATTGGGAATACTTTGGAATCAACAAATTTGGCAGTTACAGCCACTGTGACATTGTTTCAAAAAATGGGATTTATTATCCATCCAGATAAATCAAAGTTCTGTCCTTCACAGGTCATGGACTATCTGGGGTTTACGATTGATTCCAATCAAATGATTACCACCATTCCAACTAACAAAGTTGGTGATATCATTGAAGCATATAATAATCTGGTCTGCGCCAGTATACCATCAATTAGACAAGCTGCTAAGGTAATTGGGAAAATGGTAGCAGCTTTTCCAGTGCTCAATTCGGACCTTTACATTATCAAAATTTGCAAAGATCCAAGATTTCAGCATTAAAATTGAATGCTGGACATTTTGATAGACCCATGCAGCTGCCATTTAAGGCAAAAATTGAGTTACAATGGTGGATTGATAACATCCGTAACTCATTCAAACACATCATTGTGCCTCGTCCGTTGGTGTACTTACAAACTGACGCAAGTTCCTATGGCTGGGGAGCTACTGATAACAACTTTAGTTGTGGGGGCAGATGGGACTCACTTGAATCTACCCTTTTGTTATCACAAGGGATAAATTATTTGGAGATGCTTGGGGCATTCCACAGACTTAGAGCTTATTGTTCAAATATTACTGACACTCATGTCCGTCTCCAAATAGACAACACCACTACGGTGGCATATTTAAATCATATGGGTGGTACCAGGTCAATTTCATGTGATGAATTGGCTAATACAATTTGGCTCTGGTGTATACAACGGAATATTTGGATTTCAGCTACCTATCTTCCAGGTAAGCTCAACACAGTGGCGGACATCAGGTCACGAAAATTTAATGACAACATTGAATGGATGTTAAATCCCCAAATATTCACTAAAATTGTGGCCAAATTTGGTAAACAGGATATTGACCTTTTCGCGTCATGGTTAAACCATCAGGTACCAACATATGTATCATGGGAACCAGATCCTGGGGCAATGGCAATGGACGCTTTCTCGCTAGATTGGGGGAAATGTTTTTTCTATGCATTTCCTCCATTTTGCCTCATCAGTCGGGTATTGCGGAAAATCCAGTCAGATGCTGCTAAAGGCATTCTTATCATACCCGACTGGCCGACACAGCCATGGTATCCGGTGGTCCTTGGAACGATAAGTAAACCATGGGCTCTCTTAGAGAATTGCCCACAGTTGGTGACGAACCCAGTTACAGGGGAACACCATCCCTGCCATAGTCACTGGAAATTATTGGCTTGCAGGTTTTGAATAGACCATTGCTGCAGTATGGTCTCTCAAAGTGGTGAAATCATTGGACAAAGTCAGCATGGATTTACGAAAGGTAAATCATGTCTGACAAATCTGATAGAATTTATCGAGGATGTAACTAGTAGAGTGGATAAGGGAGAACCAGTGGATGTGTTATATCTAGACTTTCAGAAGGCTTTCGACAAGGTCCCGCATAAGAGATTAGCATACAAACTTAAAGCACACGGTATTGGGGTTCAGTATTGATGTGGATAGAGAACTGGCTAGCAGACAGGAGGCAAAGGGTAGGAGTAAACGGGTCCTTTTCAGAATGGCAGGCAGTGACTAGTGGGGTAGCGCAAGGCTCAGTGCTGGGACCCCAGCTATTTACAATATATATTAATGATTTGTACGAGGGAATTCAATGCAACATCTCCAAGTTTGCAGATGACACCAAGCTGGGGGTATAGTTAGGTGTGAGGAGGATGCTTGGAGGCTGCAGGGTGATTTGGATAGACTGAGTGAATGGGCAGATGCATGGCAGATGCAGTATAATGTGGATAAATGTGAGGTTATCCACTTTGGTGGCAAAAAACATGAGGGTAGACTATTATCTGAATGGTGGCAGATTAGGAAAAGGGGAGATGCTACGAGACCTGGGTGTCATGGTACACCAGTCATTGACAGTAGGCATGCAGGTGCAGCAGGCAGTGAAGAAAGCAAATGGTATGTTAGCATTCATAGCGAAAGGATTTGAGTATAGGAGCAGGGAGGTTCTACTGCAGTTGTACAGGGTTTTGGTGAGGCCACACCTGGAGTATTGCGTACAGTCTTGGTCTCCAAATCTGAGGAAAGACATCCTTGCCATAGAGGGGGTACAGAGAAGATTCACCAGACTAATTCCTGGGATGTCAGGACTTTCATATGAGGAAAGATTGGATAGACTCGGCTTGTACTCGCTGGAATTTAGAAGATTGAGGGGGGATCTTATAGAAACTTACAACATTCTTAAGGGGTTGGACAAGCTAGATGCTGGAAGATTGTTCCCGATGTTGGGGGAGTCCAGAACAAGGGGTCACAGTCTAAGGATAAGGGGGAATTCCTTTAGGACCGAGATGAGGAAAACATTCTTTACACAGAGAGTGGTGAGTCTCTGGAATTCTCTGCCACAGAAGGTAGTTGAGGCCAGTTCATTGGCTATATTTAAGAGGGCGTTAGATGTGGCACTTGTGGCTAAAGGGATCGGGGGTATGGAGAGAAGGCAGGTACGGGATACTGAGTTGGATGATCAGCCATGATCATATTGAATGGCGGTGCAGGCTCGAAGGGCCGAATGGCCTACTCCTGCACCTATTTTTCTATGTTCTATGTTCTATCAAGGACTATGGTTACAATTGGAGCATCATGCAGGGAGTCTACAAGACGGCAATATTTGACGCAAATAGGGAAATGGGAAGCCTACTGCGGCCGCATGAACATTGCATATGACTCCGTCACCATATCAGATGTGCTGGAATTTTTTGCGGGGTTGTACCATGATGAACACCTCAGCTACAGTGCCATTAATAGCGCAAAAAGTGCGCTATCATCCTACCTTAATATCGAAGTAGGATCTAATAAAATAGCGTCCAAATTAATGCGGGGCATATTCAATTCTAATCCACCCCGACCCCGTTACAATGTTACCTGGGACATTGGGATAGTTTTAACCGTACTCAGGTCGTGGTCGCCTATGGTTGGACTCGCTTTGGACAAACTCACCCTGAAGTTGGTGATGTCATTGGCACTTACCTCAGCACAACGGGTACAGACGCTACAAAAGATCAAGATTGACAGAATGGTCTCTACCCCAGAGAAAGTAATTTTCTACATTGATGAATTAGTAAAGTAGCATAGACCTGGGTTCATAGGGCTGCAGCTGGTGTTTCCAGCATACCCCGCTGATGTGAGGCTATGTTTAGCCACCCATATCCGCCACTATATAAAAGTGACGTGGACTTTAAGGGGAATGGAGAAATATTTGCTGATCAGCCACAAAAAAACACATCATAGAGTGTCGGTTCTGCCGATCTCCAGATGGCTCAGGATCGTCTTGGATACAGCAGGTATTGACACTAATGTCTTTAAATCCCATTCCACCAGGGCTGCATCGACGTCGGCGGCAAAGGTCATGGAGGTGCCCATGGACCATATTATTGCCACAGCGGGATGGGCTAGTGAAACCACTTTTCAGCGGTTTTATAACAAACCTGTTGCCGCTCCTGTTATGTTCACGGAGGCCGTGCTGAATGCGGGTCAAGAACATACAGCCACTTCCCAGTGAGGGTTTTTTTCTTTGTTAAAATTAATAAGCATTATTATTTTTCAGTACATCCAGTCTGAAACATGATTACTCCTATCCATCCTTATAGTGGCGTGTGTGAGAGCATGAACGTGGTCCAGGACATGAAATCACAGAGCTTTGAGTCTTCACGAAGTAACTCACGTGACTCCGAAATGAAATAGTAAGATTAAACGAGAACTTACCAATTTGAAGTTTGATCTTTATTTTATGAGGAGTTGCGATGAGGGATTTCATGCCCTCCGCTCCCAACCCTCGTTCATAAAGTCAACTGGTAAATAGAGTCTCTTCAATCTTACTATAACAAGTCATTTCTTTGTTGTTGGTTCTGTGATTCCACACCACTGCTTTGAAGAATGTCGCGCATGCGTGCTGGCGGGTTCTTCATCGAAATCCCTCATAAAATAAAGATCAAACTTCAAACTGGTAAGTTCTCATTTAATCTTACTGTTATTTCTCACAAACTTTAACTTGCGACCATTCCATAATTGGCGCGACCTGAACCCACGAGTCAATACCCGTTTGAGTCAGATCTGTTGATTTCATACACTGGGAATATGTGGTATTTGTAGGTTAGGTGGTGAAAATAACTCGTCCAGAGTAATCAAGGTGCTTTCTTATAAATAAATAAATAAACAAGGAAATAAGTAAATAAATGAATAAATAAATAAATAAATAGATAAATACATAGTCTTGGACAAGAATTATATTGCAATGGCTCTGAAATAAATACATCGATTAAAATTGTCGATGATTGGAATTGCATTGAATGGCGTAATCTGCAGACAGAGTCTATGGTAGGGCCGGCCTAGTCAAGTGCAAAGCAGTAAACCAGATAAAACGAGCATTTGAGTAAAACACAAAGTGCTGGAGCAATTCAATGGATCATGAAGTAAATCTAGATAAAATAAATAAATGACGCATTGATTTGTTCGGACGTCACTTGTCCATTCCTCCAAAGAGGCTACTGGACCAGCTGAGCTATTCCAACTATTTGTGTTTCACTCGGATTCCGGCATCTCTAATAATCCGTCATTTTAACCATCTATTATTGATAAAACGTTTACCCATTGGGAAGAATAGGAATTAAAATGTTTGGAGACATGTATGAAATGGGAAACCTTTTATCATTCCAACAACAACAACTCAAATACAACCTGAAAAGTAATCAATACTTTAAATACTTTCAAATCCGTAACTACTTGAGAAAACATACACAAGAACACCAAACTTTGACTTCAGATCTATAATGCGAAGCCATGAACAGAAAGGCGGATTCAAATAATTTGATATCATAATTGTAAAATATAGAAATAAAACATATAATATAGAAATAAAATATAGAAGTAAAACATAGAAATACCATCATCTGACACAATTAGATGAGATTGGGACCAAGAATTGTCTATAAAAATCTCGAAAGACGGATGGCATAAATGTTTGCTATATGAACATAAATGCTAGATCAATGTAAGACATACCATAATTTAAATTAACATTTTACATACATTCTATTACTCGAAAACTAAACTCAATAACATTTTTCGAAATGTTTCTCCCATCTCTGATAAATACTTATCTCAAGATGCAACCACCGCACATTCCTTTGTCTCTTGCATAAAACTCCATACATTTTGGAATGAAATGTTTGAAATTTTTAGAATTAAAAAATAAATAAAACTGAACCCCAACGCAGAGCTGATTATCTAGAGTACATAACATCTACTCCTGAAGGGACAACATCTACAGTGCTTGGCGAACATTGGCCGTGCAGATATCGAGTTGAAAATATTGGGAATTATTGCCTTTGCTCACTGCATTTCTTCAACAATAAGGCATTATTTGTGTTTTTCTTGGTTCCTTTGGTATCTAAAAAGTTTCAGAAGTGATAAATCTGTATGTAAAATTTTTAAATCGCCCATGGATCTGAACTGGGTTTTTACATGCAAAATTTCAACGTTTCTGAAGCTAAATTTATCATTAAGAAAATCTCCAAACTTACGAGTTGAAAAGTACGTTTTCTATCATTGAGATGTATATTTTGGAAAATAATAAAATGTCTTGACAATTTAAACACCCACTCCCTTTCAATAGGATGTTGTCAATTTGCTGAGGTTGATTATTTCGAAGTAACAGCTAACAATATGCCATTCCTTGGCTTGCATCTGCGTAAAATGTACTTCAAAACACACGTATGTTTGCGATTGTTTTTTATGATAAATGTTGCTTCAGAGGCGTTTTCTTTTTTATATAACCTGCAGTTCATCGCGTGTACTCCAGTTGGCGCAGCGTGGCAACAGTATGGCTCATGGGTCGTGACCCGACTGCTGTGCAAACTCCGAAGATGTGTGTGTGTGTGTGAGTAAGTGAGTGAGTGACTCTGTGTGTGTGTGTGTGTGTGTGTGTGTGTGTGTGTGTGTGTGTGTGTGTGTGCGCGAGTGTGTGTGTGTGTGCGAGTGTGTGTGCGAGTGTGTGTGTGTGTGTGGTGGAGTGTGTGGGTTGCTGCAGGGTGTGGGTGGTGGATGGTATGGGAGTGATCAACAAATAACAAACAGTACAAATAATATGGTATTTCGCAGTTGATAGCTTATTCGTTATGTTTAATAGCCTGATGGCTGTCTGGAAGAAACTGTTCCTCAATGTGGATGTTACAGTTTCAGTTTACAGAAGTCGGACGTGACTCCAGAAGTCGGGCATAAGTCAGTCAGTCCACAAGCCGTGATTCAGTCTGTCAGTCCAGAGGCCATGTGTGAGTGAGTCAATCAGTCCAGAGACCATGAGTTAGTCCCAAGGCAGTGAGTGAGTCTTGAGGTCATGAATAGGTCGCTGACCGCAACCCCCCCCACCCGCCACTTACATCCCGCACCTCAACACGCAGCCCTGCGCTCTCCGATGCCACGGGTAGGTCGCTCACCGCCACCCACCCCCCCACCTCAAGACGCTGCCCTCTGCGTGGCTAAAGGATGCTCCACCTCCTTCAGCCGCCCCCATTCCCCGCTGCTGAACACACCCCTCCCTCATCTGCCCACGACAGCTCCCACCTGAAGCTGTCCCCCCCTCAGCTGCAGCACGTTTGCCACCCCCCCACCACACCGACAGCCCCCACCTGTTTTGCACAAATTCTTCAGTGAGTCCATGGATTGAGAATTACAACGAAACAATGGAATTCTTTAATTTGCCACAAAGAAGAAATGATAGGATGCACCTTGATGATGACAATCCAGAATTGCTGCAGCAATTCTAAAACGATAGAACTGAACAACAGTAATTTGTTGACAAGAATTGGCCTCCGCTGAATGCTGAGCAGAGAGCAGTGTGTGCATTCAATTTAACAGATGGTGAAGACAGTCCCCTTCAGCAGACCAAATTCCCCATTCAATCATATTTTGCTATGACGATCCATAAAGCACAACGCCAAACAATGCAGAAGGTGTTGATCTACCTCGACACACCGGTATTTCAGCATGGAAAACTATATGTCTCTCTTAGGCGGGGAAAGATGAAAGGAAATGTCAACGTTTTCCTGAAGGGTGTAACATCGACCAACAATGTGGTCATTTAAAGCGTTTCGTAAAATGATAATTTCTGAGATAAATGCTCAGACTTTCGTTGTTAAAATTTGACCGATCAATCTCTCTATATTTAAATTGTCTCTTTTTTCTAATCAATATCAAAGATGCACAAAGACGCAATGAGCAACAACAAGGGACTCAACGAAAAAGAGCTTAGTAATTCTCACCATTAACATTTAAATTGTTCTTATATTTTAAGAGTGATTCACATTTTAAACTTGAATAAATCTTTTTTCCACTTTTCATGCCTGCGTGTTCTTCATCATAATGGGAACCTACTAGGCAAGAATGGATGCTCTGTGGGAGAACCACTAAGAGTGCATGGGGGGTGGGGGGGGGGGGGTGGGGAGATGGATTGAATGCGTGTGGGGAGGGGAATGGCAAGCAGCAGAGTGAGGGGGTGAAGGGAGGATGGGTGACCGAGTGAACTGCCAGCATACAAGGCGTGAGTGACTGCACTTCAGCCCACCAGCCATGAGTAAGTGAGATGCCTGCTCACCAGCTATCAGTGACTGAACTGCCAGCCCGCCAGCCGTGAGTGACTGCACTGCTAGCCCACGAGTCTTGAGTAAGTGAACTGCCAGCCCACCAGCTGTAAGCGACTGAACTGCCAGCCCACCAGCCGTGAGTGACTGCACTGCCAGCCCACCAGCCGTGAGTAAGTGAACTTTCAGGCCACCAGCTGTAAGTGACAGAACTGGCAGCCTACCAGCCGCAAGGGACTGCACTGCCACCCCACCA
Source organism: Raja brachyura (assembly GCA_963514005.1). The sequence continues at coordinate 30,631,868 of OY740785.1, read as the reverse complement.
ACCGTGAGTAAGTGAAATGCCAGCCCACCAGCTGTAAGTGACAGAACTACCAGCCCTATAATCCATTTAGTCCACCCCCTCCCCTTCTCTCTCACAGATTCTGTCACCTGTTTTGCCCTCTGGAATACAGTCTCTTCGGCCCACAACACCCATACTGGCGCAACAGAAAGCCCCCCCCCCCCCCCACCCCCACTGGCCAGCATTATTGGACTTGGTGGATAGTGGAATATTGCGTCGGGTGACCAGCCCTCCCGTGAAATGCTGGAACCCAACTGGTCTCACTTAGTCTCGTTTATAGATAGATTTGAAAGAGTGAAAAAATTGGGATCGATGTGTGCGAAAGTCATATAAGTCAGAACCCATACACAAGTATAAAAAAACACAGACCTCAAATACATATGTGGTGTAAGCTCAAGGTCAACGACGAATCAAACTAGAGGCTGGACTAGCAGGCTGGGTAATATATGAGACACACAAACCAGATAGCTGATTGAGTGTACAGTGGTATGCAGTAAAACATGACACGGATCAGGCCAACTAGTACTGACTGATCTACACGATGTACCCTGTGCAACATTTATGCCCGCTAATCATAAACGTGAGTTCGATGGCCGTGGAATCGTTGTTGCAATATCATGAGATAGGAGAGCACAAAATCAGATGTAGGAATCGAAGTCATTCCATCGTTTTTTTCAGGTTTGGTACGGAAAAAGATAAGGGAAACCGCAGAAGGCCCGTTGTTTTACTAGTTGAAATCTCCACCAGTTTCGTACTGCTCTGTATCACAACTGTCGCACCTTTAGTTAGCGTTCGAACATTGAACCTTTTCAACGCTAGGAGTCACACCTCTCCGTTTCCAACATTTGAACAAATTGTGCTTATTCTTCAGCTGCTGAGCTCTTGTACGAACACGGACATTTGCATCGTCATCCAAAAGAGGTTCACAGCAAAGCGGCTCGACACGCTAAAATACCCCTTAACCTTCCTTGGCAAATTGGTGAAAGGAAGAAGACGCCAGTGAATCCAGAACTGTTTCTTTAATACCGCTTACGGTGATATACACAACTTGCATTTTCGTTCACCAACACGGGCTAAGATTCATACATAATCTGCGAAATGAACGGTTCGTACGATACAATCCGTCAAGCAGAATATCTGGAGAAAATTGAATAGATGACGTTTCGAGTCGGCACCCTTCTTCATAGTATTGTGTGTCTATCAGCGGTATAAACCAGCATCTGCAGGTCCTTCCTTCGCATGGAATACACGGATAGACGACGTTTTGGGCCGGAAATCTTCTTTAGACAGCGCCTACCAGAGAAGCACGAGAACCCACTGATTTATTCAATAATTTTGTAATTTATCGAAAATTCGAACATCTGCTGTTCCTTCTTCCAAGAAGTGCATTTTGGTGCATTTTGCTTTCCCATATTTTACAAAGCATGCATGGAGGTTGAGACAGAATACATGGATTTTAGAAATAGATAGTAAACGCGTTAATTGGTCCGCAGATGTTCACTCAGCCGAAGTGGCATCGATGGTTACGGGAATAATACGTGAATAATACACATCACACGGGCGCAAACTCCAAATCCATAACAGCCTGTCACTGGGGAGAAGAATAATTATAACATTGATGCTTCACACACTATATTTAGCAGAGAGTTTGAGTTGGTTCACCGACAGTCCCAATCCGTGACTCAATACAGCACCGACAGCATTACACATCGTAACAGAATGCGTTGGTACCAGCTAAGGACGGTGGAATTGATTTATTATCCAATACTTGCTGCAATTGGAGTTTTCGGTAGGTCTTCGTGCACACAGTGTGTCGGGTGAATATTATGCTAACCCATACGTGTTTTGATCGTGGAAGGAACAGAGAAAATGTAGTGAAATGAAATGTTGGTGACAGAGGAGGGAGGTGGATGCACAGAGGGGAAATTAAGTTATCGTTCGATGCGATGATTGTTCCTCAACGTTGCAGCATTATTATTTTCCATTCCTTTCTAACACTGAATTCATTCTTACATCACTTGAGTGGAAGTCACAAAACGCGCAGAGTAAAGAATAATATTTTTGTCAAAACCTACCAAAAAGTAAAATGGCGACATTTTTTGTTAATTCTTGCATTGGTGATGTGTCCTGTTCTTTAGACAGCGAATGGTTAGAAATAATAAGCACGAGCTAAGAGAGGGAGTGGGAGGGGAGGGTGCAGCGTTCGAAGAACATTCTTTATGAAGACGACACTGAGATGGCAAGGATCGATGGAACGAGTGCGGGAGAGTGCGGGAGCCGCTTTTATGTCAGCCTCAGAGGGTACAGAAAGTCATCCTATGCTTTCTGCGTGTTTTCCTTTGTGGCCATTCCTGAATTACAAATAACTGAATTTGTTATTTTTCGTCTGCCATTTTTTCCACAGTCTTCTGTCCTGTTAGTGCCGACTTGGTCTACGAGGGACCAAAAAGTACATTTGTCCCTTCTCTACAAGAATCTAGTGCAATAAATGCACAGAGAGAATTTAGAAAACTGTAGTTACAATTAATTCGAGTGAACATTGTAGCGATTTGGCGGAGCAACATAATACGTTGGTGTTGTATACGGACGGTAGATTTGATTTCACAATTTCTGCTGCAATTGGAGTTCTTGGAAAGTCTCAGTGAGCACAATTTCTGGATGAACAGTATGCTCTACCCTGTAGGTTTTTATCATGGAAGATGCAGAGAAACATATCGGGAAATAAAGTGTTGGCGATGGGAGCGGAAGTTCCACACCGGGAGTGGAAACGACTTAACGTTCGATGCCAATGATTGTTCCTCTGCATTAGGCAATGTCATTTTCAACTTTTTCCAACACTGAATTTATTCTTACGCCGCGCACGTGGCGGCGCTAAGTATAGAAGAGTAAAATATTTATTTTTGAGAAACCGAAAACGTGGCGATATGTTTACGTTCTTATGATGGTGGTGCGTCCTATTGGCCAGAGAGCAAATGCTCGGGAATAGCTCACACCAGCATTGGACATTGTGGAGTGCGAGATGTATTCGAACAGGAAACAATACTGAGATCGCATAGACATAGTGCAAGACCTATGTAGGTATCGAGAAGGACTCGGATTCACGCGACATATTGACTGTTCCTGGATTTTTTTCCCTCAAAATAGAGTACCGAGGAATTGCTCGCATTGATTCCCCCATGTTTTAATCATGCGACTGGATTACAACAATATTGGGCTCATTTGGTTCAGTGCTACCGGCCCGTGCCTCTTACACGTGCCTACCACCAAATGCCCCAATACATCATTATAAATGTAAACTCACGATCTAGAAGTACAGCAAGGACATGATGAATCAGTTCAGTTGATAATTAAGGAATCATTCTGTAACTGCATTCATTGCCTTTGGTCAATGGTTTCTGTACTCCTACCATGAGTCTGCGTTAGAGCAGTCAATGTTCCACAATCCGTTGGGACATTCTGATATGTTCAGATTTTCATTCAAGGTTGACCGCATCTGCAACATTTCATTTTTGCCTTAACATCTGACGGTTAATAAAGCTGCAGCTCCAGCGCGTCAGAGATGCGAATTCAAACGTGCCCTCACGAGCAGTCTGTGTGCTCTCCCCGCCGTGAAGCCGTGGTATTCATTTGCATGTTGCGATTTCACCCACATCACCAGGATGTGCGGGCTCGTTGGCGCAATGGTCTAAGTCAGCGGGAATGCGGTAAATCAGAGTGTTTATATGGTGCTTTATTCTCTTGATTAAGCCGTATCTGGTTGTTTAAATTGTCCAAACCCCCAGTTTACCGTCTCCTTTTCGCTTCTCTGAATGTCATTTCGTCGATAAATTCATTGGTGAATTTCGGATAGGCGGGTGCCCACTGTCCAAGCAAACAAATCAACGGTTGCACTGTCACGCCCTCAATGGAAGTCCAGATTAACCCGTTCAGGCTTAATTAAGGAGAATCGTTGAATGTGATATATTGTTTATCAGGCGATGAGTACATGTATATTTTGGTTTCCCTCTCTTCCAGTGAACCTCGTGGCGATCGTGATTCTGTGCCGAGGAAAGTGCGGTCTATCCAAATGCATCACTCGTTACCTACTGGCCATGGCAATGGCAGACCTCTCCGTTATTATATGTAATGTAATTTTGTATCACATGACCGAAATTTATTGGCGGGAATCTTTCTTTAACAACACTCATGTGTGCAGATTCGTGCACTTCCTGGCTCCCGCGGCCGTTGACTACTCAGTTTGGTTCACGGCCGCGTTTACATTTGATCGCTTTGTGGCCATTGCCACGCAGCATCTAAAAACAAAATATTGCACCGAGAGAACCGCGATGTTGATTATAGTCACACTGAGCGTAGGCTTCTCTTTAAAGAACATTCCCTGGGCATTCACATATGTTCCATACGGCATAACAAATATGCCGGATCTAGGGTGCCTGATAGCATCATCATTCTACACCCAGACACCATGGGTTGCATTTTCTTGGACTGAACAGTTGCTAACTCCAGTTATCCCATTTTGTTTGATTTTATTTTTCAACGCGCTCACTATCAGACGCGTTTTAGCGGCTAGCAAGGTCCGCAGGAATCTCCGGGATCTCGGTCATGGAGAGAAAGGAATGGACGAAGAGACGAGAAACCGCAGACGGTCCATCGTTTTACTAATTGCAATCTCCACCAGTTTTATCCTGCTCTGGTCTGCAACGGTCGCACATTTTGTTAGCATTCGAATTGAGAGCGCTTTCAAACGTAGAAGTTTCATCAACCCCTTCCCAACATTTGAACATACAGGGATAATGCTTCAGCTGCTGAGCTCCTGCACAAACACGGCCATTTACACCGTGACGCAAAGAAGGTTCAGATTAGAGCTATTCCTAGCGCTCACGTACCTCTGCAGTCTTATGAGGAAATTGGTGAAATCGAGAGAAAGGCAGATGACACCAGACATTATTTTGTAACATAGATCGTCATTTCACGCAAGTGTAGATTTTGTTTTATAAAACACTGTAGGGACGAATGCAAAAAAAATGCAGGCGTATTCACTGAGACATTAAATGGCTAAATAAACAAATAAAAATCTGCACTGCCCACTTCAACTATGGTTCTGCATTGTTCTTCGTCTGAAACCTTGTTCTTCAGCCCCGGATGAGAACTGCCGCGGACGATGGACAGTGCTCTGTTGATGGAATATCACGTGACCGCTGCGTTCCAGCGACAGTACCGCCCATAACCGAACTTGTACTCCCATCGCCTAGCTTCTCCCCTCACCACCCTCACATCAGTCTGAAGAATTCCCGAAACGTTGCCTATTTTCTTTGCTCCATAGATGCTGACTCACCTGAGTTTCTTCCGCATTTTTGTCCAACTCCCATCGCATACTTTGTTTTCATGTCAATTACGTTTTGCTCCAATATATTTAGAGGGTTTTAGTCGATGGCGCCTCCGCTTCTGCCATACACTGCTGTATCTTACAATCTCCCTTTCCGCCCTTGAGATTTTTATTAAATCGATTTCCGACGCCAACCTCAGCAATGATACCTCATCAAGAGACGTCTCACGTTTTTATCTTCTGTCGTATATTATTTCCTGTGTTATTTTTGCACCGCAACGGACGTACTTTACCACCCAGTGGATGTTAACGGCGAATATTTCCGCAGGAAAATCAATATTATTAAGTTTCAAAGAACAGGTCTTTATTTGAAAATATGACAAGAAATGTATCCAGTGGCGGTATTATTGTGATATGTTTGAGCACAAAGGGGGGAAATGTTAAATTGAGAACTGATTACATTTCCTCGGTCGGTTATATTAGAAATATTAATTCGGGGTCTGTTACGATTATGCCTCCATCGTGAGCACGATGATTGAAACATTGATGTGATTGGAATTTACCTTATCGTTGAACAGGTAACACACTGCTTAGTTGACCGCATGCTGAGCATGGCGTTGGTAGCGCTCAACCGAAATATGAAAATACAAGCCCTGATGGAAACGCGACGAGTACATTGTTCGGAGGTGAGAGGCACTGAAGTGGAATACCAAGCTCTTTGGAAATACGTCCCCTAGAAATACTTACATACAAGGGAAAAGTAGTAGAAGTAGAGTACACGCCAAACATATGCTGACATCCAATGGGGGTAAAGGCAAATTTGAGATATAAATTTCGTTATACCCGTCAACAACTTACAAGAACAATTTCCCATCAATCTAGGTGATGAATTAACACTATTGTGGTCTAAAATGCCATGTGGGATGGGGATATGGGGGAATTGGGTGTGTGGGGTGGGGGAGGGGGCAGATTTCCAGCTGTCGCCCACTATTTATGTTCCTTAACCCAAGAGACCAGTATCTCTGTGGCAATACTGCGGCTCTGCATTCCGAGCTAATGCTATCCCACTTTTCAAGAAGGAGCGAGAGAGAAAATGGAGAATTACAGACCAGTTAGCCTGACTTCGGTGGTGGGAAAGATTCAGGAGTCAATTATTAAATAAGTAATAATGGGGCATTTGGATAGGAGTAAAAGGATTAGTCCAAGTCAACATGGATTTATGAAAGGGAAATCATGCTTGACTAATCTTCTGGAATCATTTGAGGATGATACAAGTAAAATGGATGAAGGGGTGCCAGTGGATGCAGTGTATCCAGACTTTCAGTAAGCCTTTGATAAGCTCCCGCACGAGAGACTGGTGACTAAAATTAGAGCACATGGTATTGAGATGGATAGAAAATGCGTTGGCAGACCGGAAGCAATGAGTAGGAGTGAACGGGTTATTTTCAGAATGGCAGGCAGTGGCGAATGGAGTGCCGCACGGCTCGGTGTTGGGGTCGCACATGTTTAGCATGCATATCAATGAATTGGAAGAGGGAACTAGGAGCAACACAGCACGTTTGCGGATGACACAAAGCTGGGTGGCAGTGTGAACTGTGAAGAGGGTGTTAGGATGTTGCAGGGTGACCTGGACAGGTTGAGTGAATGGGCAAATGCGTGGCAGATGCAGTATAATATAGATAAATGTGAGGTTATCAACTTTGGCGGGAAAAACAAGGGGGCATGTTATCATCTCAATGGGGTTAGGTTAGGTAAGGGGGAGGTGCAGCGAGACCTGGGTCGCCTTCTACAGCGGTGACGGAAAGTTCGCTTACAGGTACAGCAGGCAGTGAATAAAGCTAATGGGATGTTCGCCTTCATTACAAGAGGATTCCAGTATAGGAATAAAGAGGTACTTCTTCGTTGTATGGGACTCTGGTGAGACCTCATCTGGAGTATTGTGTACAATTTTGGTCTACTAATTTGAGGGACATCCTTGCGATTGAGGCAGTGCAGCGTAGGTTCACGAGATGGGTCCCTGGGAAGGCGGGGCTGTCATATGAGGAAAGATTAAAAAGACTGGGCTTGTATTCACTGGAGTTTAGAAGGATGAGCGGGTTCTCATAGAAACATATACAATTATAAAAGGACTAGACAAGCTAGATGCAGGAACAATGTTCCCAATGTTGGGCAACTCCAGAACCAGGGGCCACAGTTTTAGAATAAAGGGGAGGTCATTTAAGACTGAGGTGAGAAAACACTTCTTCATCCAGAGAGTTGTGAATTTATGGAATTCCCTGCCACAATGGGCAGTGGAGGCCAAGTCACTGGATGGATTTAAGAAATAGTTAGATAGAGCTCTAGGGGCTAGTGGAGTCAATGAATATGGGGAGGAGGCAGGCATGGGTTACTGATAGGGGACGATCAGCCATGATCACAATGAATGGCGGTGCTGGCTCCAAGGGCCGAATCGCCTCCTCCTGGCCTTATTTTCTATGTTTCTATGCTTCTATAACTTGCCATCACCAAGTCTACTTAAACTGTTTGTGATTGCCAATTGTTTATTGATCCCCACTGCTTGTATTCGCATGCAGCTTAGAAACATTAATTGTGAAACCACCTTCGAACTCCCGTTTTTGCAACAGTTTAGTTTTACATTTAATACGCAACCTGCAACCCTATATTTAGAAAGGGACAAGATGCAGGTTAGAACATTCTGTCATAACAATTGAGAATACAAATGTGCAGAGAGCTGAGAATTCAGATATTTCAACATGAGATGTCACGGAAAATAGAGCATAGAATGGTGAAGCACATGAATTTGGTATGCAAGGGTGTGATAGCGAGAGGCAGACGAGATGCAAGGAGCATGTTTACGCGAGCTGCGCATCTAGAACCAAGGAAGTGAGGCACTGGATTACGGGATAGTATCCTGGAATCAAATATAGAATAACGTTTTTACTAAGTTGGGAGGGTGTATCTCTAACACGAACAAAGTTGGAGGCCCTAATACGGAAATAAGGACAGAAGGATTGTATCAAGACATAATAACCTGTGAAATATGTCGCTTCATCATCGGCGTATTATCACACTAAGCAGTAGCAAACGGTAGAAGTTCACCGGAATATGAGGAGACAGATGAACCTTCTTTAGTCTCCTCAGGAGGAAGAAAGGCTGGTGAGCATTCTTGACAAGTGTTGAGGTATTGTGGGTCCAAGAGAGGTCATCACAGATTTTGACCGCCAGAAACCTGAAGCTTCAAACGCGCTCCACTTCCGCGCCGTAGATATGGATGGGGTGTGCGTGCCAGTCTGTGTGTATGTGTGTGTGTGTGTGTGTGTGTGTGTGTGTGTGTGTGTGTGTGTGTGTGTGTGTGTGTGTGTGCATGTGTGTGTGTGTGTGTGTGTGTGTGTGTGTGTGTGTGTGTGTGTGTGTGTGTGTGTGTGTGCATGTGTGTGTGCGTGCCAGTCTGTGTGTATGTGTGTGTGTGTGTGTGTGTGTGTGTGTGTGTGTGTGTGTGAGAGAGAGAGAGAGAGAGCGAGTTTTCAGAAAATGTATTGGTTGTAAAATGTTTGCAAAATTGTTTGTCTTGGCTTTAAAAACAATGTTTTCAGGAACCGTGCTGGTTGTAAAATATTTGCCAAATTACTTCTCTTGGGTTTGAAAATGGTTGTAGGGTGTTGACATGCATAAAAATTGGTTGGCAGATCGGAAGCAAATAGCAGGAGTGAACGGGTCATTTTCAGAATGGCAGGCAGTGGAGAGTGGAGAGCCACAAGGCTCGGTGTTGGGGCCGCAACTGTTTACCATCTATATTAATGATTAGGAAGAGCGAAGTAGGAGCTACACGAGCAAGTTTGCGGATGACACAAATCTGGGTGGCCGTGTGATCTATGAAGAGAATGTCAAGAGGTTGCAGGGTGGCCTGGACAGGTTGAGTGAATGGGCAGATGCGCGGCAGATCCAGTTTACAAGGTTAACTCCCGATCAGCCATGATCACAATGAATGGCGGTGCTGGCTCGAAGGGCCGAATGCCCTCATCCTGCACCAATTTTCTATTTTCAATAATATAGATACATGTGAGGTTATCCACTTTGGCGGAAAATACATGGGGGCAGATGATTACCTCAATGGGGTTAGGTTAGGAAAGGGGGAGGTGCAGCGAGACCTGGGTGTCCTTGAACACCTGTCACTGAAAGTTGGATTACAGGTACAGCAGGCAGTGAATAAAGCTAATGAAATGTTGGCCTTCATAACAAGAGGATTTCAGTATAGGAGTAAAGAGGTTCTTCTGCAGTTGTATAGGGCTCTGCAGAGACCACATCTGGAGTATTGTGTACAGTTTTGGACTCCTAATTTGAGGAAGGACATCCTTGTGATTGAGGCAGTGCAGCGTAGGTTCACGAGATTGATCCTTGGAGTGGCGGGGCTGTCATATGAGGAAAGATTGAAAAGACTAGGCTTGTTTAGACTGGAGTTTAGAAGGATGAGGGGTTATCTTAACCATATAACCATATAACAATGACAGCACGGAAATAGGCCTTCTCGGCCCTTCCAGTCCGTGCCGACCATTTATTTTCACCTAGTCCCATCTACCTGAACTCAGACCACACCCCTCCATTCCCTTCCCGTCCATATACCTATCTACTTTATTTTAAAAGTTAAAATCGATCCTGCCTCCACCACTTCTGCTGGAAGATCATTACACACAGCCACCACTCTCTGAGTAAAGAAGTTCCCCCTCATGTTACCCCTAAACTTCTGTCCCTTCATTCAGATGTCATGCCTCTTGTTAGAATCTTCCCTACCCTCAATGGGAAAAGCTTATCCACATCAACTCTGTCTATCCCTTTCATCATTTTAAAGACCTCAATCAAGTCCCCCCTTAACCTTCTGCCTCTAATGAATAAAGACCCAACTTGTTCAACCTTTCTCTGTAACTTAGTTGCTGGAACCCAGACAACATTCTAGTAAACCTCCTCTGTACTCTCTCTATTTTATTGGCATCCTTCCTATAATTAGGCGACCAAAATTGTACACCATACACCAGAATTGGTCTCACCAATGCCTTGTACAATTTTAACAATACTTCCCTACTCCTATATTCAATGCTCTGATTTATAAAGGCCAGCACACCAAAAGCTTTCTTTAGCACCCTATCTTCATGCGATTCCACCTTCAGGGAACTATGCACAGTTATTCCTAAATCCCTCCGTTCCACAGCATTCCTCAATTCCCTACCATTTACCATATACGTTCTATTTTGATTTGTCCTGCCAAGATGTAGCACCTCACATTTATCAGCATTAAACTCCACCTGCCATCTTTCAGCCCAATCTTCCAAATGGCACAAATCTCTCTGTAGACTTTGAAACCCTACCTCATTATCCACAGCACCACCTATCTTAGTATCATCTGCATACTTACTTATCCAATTTTCCACCCCATCATCTAGATCATTGATGTACATGACAAACAACAGTGGACCCAACACAGATCCCTGAGGCACCCCACTGGTCACCGGCTTCCAACCTGACAAACAGCCATCCACCATTACTTTCTGGCATCTCCCATTCAGCCACTGTTGAATCCATCTTGCTACTCCGCCATTAACACCCAAAGATTGAACCTTCTTAACCAACCTTCCATGAGGAACCTTGTCAAAGGCCTTACTGAAATCCATATAGACAACATCCACTGCTTTACCCTCATCAATTTCCCAAGTAACCTCTTCAAAAAATTCAAGAAGGTCCAATAATTTGCCCAACACTGACGTCAAACTAACAGGTCTATAATTGCTAGGTTTATTCTTTGAACCCTTTTTAAACAATGGAACATCATGCGCAGTACGTCAATCCTCCGGCACTATTCCCGTTTCTAATGACATTTAAAATATTTCTGTCATAGCCCCTGCTATTTCTACACTAACTTCACTCAATGTCCTAGGGAATATCCTGTCAGGATCTGGAGACTTATCCACTTTTATATTTTTATATAAAACTATTTATATATTTTTATATAAGTGTCTCATCCCCTTAACCAAGGGGGCGAGGCACTGGATTACGGGACACTATCCTGGAATCCAATATAGAATAACGTTTATACTGAGTTGGGAGGGTGTATCTCTAACACGAACGAACGTGTAGGTCCTAATATGTAAGTATGGACAGAAGGATTGTACATATATCAAGACATAATAACCTGTAAAATATGTCACTTCATCATCAGCGTATTAGCACACTAAGCAGTGGCAAACACTCTCAAATATATTATATTTATCCTATCCGTTTCTCACCTCTACCTCTGTAACAGAGACTGTGGATGTTGAAGAGTCCACTATAAGGGAGTAAGAACAGGTTCGCATCGAAAGCGGATCATCCATGTCTCTTGTTAACTCGCTGCCTTTACCAAGGACGTGTTCAAAGAGGTATATCCATCAGACCACTGCCAGCGGAGTGAGTGGAGCGCAGTGCTCCTGTGTTGCTGCATCGGTATCCAGTCGTAGCACCCGTAGTGTATTATTTCTCACAAACTTTAACTTGCGACCATTCCATAATTGGCGCTACCTGAACCCATGAGTCATTACCCGTTTCGGTCAGATCTGTTGATTTCATACACTGGGAATATGTGGTATTTGTAGGTTAGGTGGTGAAAATAACTCGTCCAGAGTAAGTCAAGGTGCTTTCTTACTAATAAATAAATAAATAAATACATAAATAAATACATAGTCTTGGACAAGAATTATATTGCTATGGCTCTGAAATAAATACATCGATTAAAATTGTCGACGATCGGAATTGCATTGAACGGCGTAATCTGCAGACAGAGTCTATGGTAGGGCCGGCCTAGTAAAGTGCAAAGCAGTAGACCAGATAAAACGAGCATTTGGGTAAAACACAAAGTGCTGGAGCAATTCAACGGATCATGAAGTAAATCTAGAAAAATAAATAAACGATGCATTGATTTGTTCGGACGTCGCTTGTCCATTCCTCCAAAGAGGCTACTGGACCAGCTGGACCAGCTATTTGTGTTTCACTCAGATTCTGGCATCTCTAATAATCCGTCGTTTAAACCATCTATTATTGATAAAACGTTTACCCATTAACCATATAACCATATAACAATTACAGCACGGAAACAGGCCTTTTCGGCCCTTCCAGTCCGTGCCGACCATTCATTTTCCCCTAGTCCCATCTACCTGCACTCAGACCATACCCCTCCATTCCCTTCCCGTCCATATACCTATCCACTTTACTTTTATAGACATTGGGAGGAATAGGAATTAAAATGTTTGGAGACATGTATGAAATGGGAAACCTTTTATCATTCCAACAACTACAACTCAAATACAACCTGAAAAGTAATCAATACTTTAAATACTTTCAAATCCGTAACTGCTTGAGAAAACATACACAAGAACACCAATCTTCGACTTCAGATCTATAATACGAAGCCATGAACAGAAAGGCGGATTCAATCAATTTAATTCATAATTGAATAATATCATTCTAAACATAGAAATACCATCATCTGACACAATTAGAAGAGATTGGGACCAAGAACTGTTTATAAAAATCTCGAAAGACAGATGGGATAAATATTTGCTGTATGTACATAAATGCTAGATCAATGTAAGACATACCTTAATTCAAATTAACACTTTACATAGATTCTATTACTCGAAAACTAAACTCAATAACATTTTTCGAAATGTTTCTCCCATCTCTGATAAATACTTATCTCAAGATGCAACCATAGCACACTGCATTGCCTCTTGCATAAAACTCCATACATTTTGGAATGAAATGTTTGAAATGTTTACAAAATTATTTAAAATAAAACTGAACCCCAACGCAGAACTGATTATCTTTGGACCAATGGAAGTCGGCTTTGAGCTGACTTCGTTCCAAAAGTGTTTCCTTAACTATGGCTTAATAACGGTATAGAAACTTATACTAACATTCTGAAAAAATGCGCCCACACCAATGCTTAAAATGGGGATTTCAAATATGTCTGAAATTGTACACCTCGAAGATGTGAGATTCGTCCAAGCAGGCAAATCAGACCAATTCTTAAAAATCTGGTTTCCCTTTATCGACTTCTTACAAGCAAGTTGGTGCAATATAACCCTGGAAATAAACTGTTTCAGAACCGGGAGAGGGGTGTGTAAAGATACGAAGCGGCACTTTGAATTTAAAAAACAACATTTTTTTTCCTTTATATCTTCTTTTTATTTATTTTTTTCTTTCTCGTGCTCTGCACTTTTATGGACTCTTTTTCTCTACTTTCACACGAACCATCAATACCACTTCCTTACCTAACATTCTCTCTCTCTTTTTCTTGCTTCTGCTATTTTTCTATTATTAAATTTAAAAACCAGAAGTTGTACATGAAATGCATTATGTTATTCTTGTATTATACTACTGTACATGACTTCTAATAAACATATTTTTTAAAAATGAAAAAGATTCTGGCGTCTGCAGTTCCGTATGGAAACACGTGCACTTTGATGCATTTTCCATTCCCCTTTCACAATGCCTGCTTGGAGGTTGACGCAGAATAGTATAATTTATAAAATAGATATGAAACACAGCAGCTGGTGCCGAACAATGGCTGACTCTGCCAACGGTCTGTGTCGTCTATTTCCTCTTTGTTGTTTTTAGTCTGTGTTCAATGTATATTTTAGCGTAGGGATTAACGGGTCCCTTTCAGAAAGGCAGGCAATTACCAATGGGGTAGCGCAAGGCTCGGTGTTGGTACGGCACCTACTTGCAGTGTATATCAATGATTTAGATGAAGGGATAACAAGTAATATTAGCAAATTTGCAGATGACACAAAGCTGAGTAGCAGTGTGAACCGTGAGGAAGATGCTGTGAGAATGCAAGATGATTTGCACAGGTTGGGTGAGTGTGCGGATGCATGGCAAATGCAGCTCAATGTGGATAAAGGTGAGGTTATCCACTTTGCTAGCAAAAACGGGAAGGAACATTATTATTTAAATGTTGTCAAGTTGGGAAAAGGGTAAGTATAACGGGATTGGGAGCCTTTGTTCATCAGTCAATGAAAGCAAGCATGCAGGTGGAGCAGGCAGTGAAGACAGCGAATGACATGTCGGCCTTCATAACAGGAGGATTTGAGTATAGGAGAAAATAGGTCCTTCTGCATTTGCACAGGGCCCTAGTGAGACAACACCTGGAGTACTCTGTACTCTCCAACCTTGAGGAAGGACATTCTTGCTCTGGAGAGAATGCAGCGTACGTTCACAAGGTTAATATCCGGGATGGCGGGACTGTCATATGCTGCGAGAATGGAGCGGTTGGGCTTGTATACTCTGGAATTTAGGATTAGAGGGGATCTTATTGAAAAAATATAAGATTATTAAGGGTTTGGACACGCCTGAGGCAGGAAAAAAATTCCCGATGTTGGGGATCCGAGAACCAGGGGCCACATTTTAAGAATAAGGGGTAAGCCATTTAGAACGGAGATGACGAAATACTTGTTCACAAAGAGAGTTGTGAGTGTTCAATTCTCTGCCGGTTCTCTGGAAACTTTCAAAGGAGAGCTAGTTGGGCTCTTGAAGATATCGGAGTCAAGGGATATGGGGAGCAAGCAGGAATGGGGTACTGATTGTGGTTGATCAGCGATGATCTCGTTGAATGGCGCTGCCGGGTTGAAGGGATGTATGGCCTGCTCCCGCACCTATTGTCTATTGCCTCTTATCTATTGTCTCTATCGAAACCTCACCCCTTCCATCTTTCCGTAGATGCTGCCTGTCCCACTGAGTTACACCAAGATTTTGTGTCTTTCTTTACAGGCCTGTATGAAACATTTCCAAAAGGGGGGTGGCATGACAGTGTGAGATGTAGTTTTGTGCTCACAATCACTACTCGGAGACTAAATCATGGGAACAAGAAATGCTTTATTGCAAGTCTGCAGAATTGGGTGCCTCTCCAATTTGAGACACACTGAGCAAAGGAAAAACGTCTATTTTTATACAATTCAGTATACAGTCTTTATTGATCGGACGCCTCCCCTTCTGACCCTTTCCAATCAGGGTACTAAGGTTCACAATCTTCCAACCCTCCCCTCTGTGCGTCATCAATCATTCCCTCTTCTCCCACATCATACATCGCATGTACATTTAAATTAGGTTTTTTGTCATGAGGGGCGTAAAGTTAATATTCATTTATTGCATTAAGCATGCTCAGTCGCTGTTGCCCTAACCTACTTAATTGCTTTTGACCTAAAGACTAGCTTGTGTGTTGTCAGCTACATTCCTTACCTCATCTTGTTATTCTACATTGTTATCAACAGTTCTGAAGGACAGTAACAGTTTGTTCGAATCACAAGCTTGGTGATTCCAACTACTCGGCTCATCACAAGGTCGGTGGCTACAACCACTCGGCCTCTCACAATGATGGTGGTTTAATCATCCTATCCCTCACAATCCTCCCTTTTTCTTTTGCTACGCATCCTGTATTAAACCCCATTCCTAGACTTCCTGCTCTTCCAAAGCTAATAACATTCTTTTTATCTCTCTTTCCTCTGGGTCCTCTCTCGGCCTCATTATCATTATCTTCTGGACTTCCCCTTTCTCCCCCATGGGGACTACAACTACCTGCATTTGGCTTATACTTCTAGTTATAAGAACCCTGAGACATGGTATACCACAGGGGATAAAGATCAATGCAGCTAATGCCCATAAAATCACCAGTCCCACCGCTTTCCACCAGGCTCCTCCCAAGATGCAATCCCACCATCCTGCTCCCATAATTGTGTTCCATCTCTGTACCGGACCGTGCTAATTTTCTGATTCCTTCTGATATATCCATTACTGCTTGCCCGTTGTCATCTATGTTGAGGCAGCATTTAGAGAGGTTGAATTTTCCGCATACTCCTCCCTCTTCGGCTAGTAAGTAGTCTAAGGCCACACGGTTTTGGTATATCGCTGTTCTCATCTGTGTCTGCTGCTTCGCCAGCATCTCTAGTGCAGATGCAGTCTGGTTAGTAATTACTTCCAGCACTGCCTGTAGTCTTATGATCCGATTCAACATGTACACTGGGGTCCGGTAGCCCCAGGATCCGTCCTGTGCCCAAGTGGCTGGTCCATAATATGAGATGATTCTTGCAGGTGGACACTCATCATTTTCCCATTTTCCGATGTCCATTTTTCTCTTTGTTCGGTGTAGATCGTAAAAAAGATGGGTGTTCCTAGCGACCGCCCCTCCTCAGTGGTCAACAGAAAAAAACCCTGGCTGTACCAGTCCAATTAAACAAGTCCCACTCCATTTTTCTGGCAATACCGAGTATGCCTTGTGTCCGCATATCCATAGCAGTCCTTCAGGGGCCGGTCCATTAGAGGTAACATTGTTCCATATGTCCTGCAACACTGGGATTCCCTGGTAAGGGTTGTTCCCGGTGCAATTCCATAATCCAGTCGATTATCCTGGCGATACACTCAGTTCCAACCGGGGTGTGTGTCAGGACCCATTCTTGATGGATCCTCTCCATGGCCAGCGTGAGCTCATCAGTAGTCCTCCACAAACCCAACAGTTAGTCACATTCAGGGTTCTGGCTATCCGGAGGGCCAAGTCCACAAACAGGTTTCTCCCTACTTCCTGGATCTTAATCTGCTGCTTTATTTCATCATACATAGTCTGGTGCAGTTGGGGCTGGGAAGGTGGGGGAGGTTTGTTGACTACTGCTTCTGCTAACTTCTCTATCACTACCTCCTTAATTTTGTCTAATGTTTCCTCCCCGGCTCTGGAAGGGATGCTTAACTGTCCACTCTTAGTCATGCAGACCCATTTCTCCCCTTTTGGGCAGGTAACTTGCCCAAAACTTCCTACATGTCCCTTATTTTCTACTACATAATACTCCCTCCCCCCGTCCTGACAAACAGCTCTAGTCCTTGGGTCGTAGCAATCATCACTTACATGGGAATAATAGGTAAATGATCTGGTTGTTCTCCCTCCATATCTGATAGAATGGTAGCATTTATCACAGTTATTAACATTTTTTACAACGATTACATGCAGAGTAAGCAATACCACGACTGCTCCGTTCATACTGTTAGTCATACACTTATTTCTTACTAAAAGTTAACGCTAGTGGCTTAGTCCCCGGCTTCACCATCCACTGTTCCTCTTTATCAGGGGTGGATGGGTCAACGGGCCCTTTAACTCGGGTCGCGTGGGTCCACCCTTTTTCTTTTGTTCGTACTGCTGTCTCGGTTGTCAGTAATACTAGGTATGGGCCGGTCCACCGGGGCTGGAGTTTCTCCTCCTTCCAATTCTTGACCAGTACCCAGTCGCCGGCCTTTACAGCATGTATTGGAAAGTCGAGTGGTGGGCTTTGAGCCAATAATCCTTTAGCTTTTAATTCTGTAAGAGAACGAGATACTGCCGGTAAATAGTTCCTTAAGAATACATCACTGCCTTCTATGGTGGGTATTCCTTCTATCTTTCCCAACTAAGGTAACCCAAACAACATTTCATAGGGGGATATTGCTAACTTTGCATGGGGTCTCCGTTGCTTTTCTCAAAGCCTTTCTGTTTCCCTACCGCTCCAAACATGTGCCAGACTCCATGTACATATGCTGCTCCTAAAGCCTTAATTTCTGCCAACTGGGCTAAGCAAGATTGCAGGCAAGCTTCCAATTTGATTACCTTAAAGTCTAATTCATCCTGATGCACCACTTCAAACCCTGCATACTTGCTATTATGATCCCTTTAACAAGAAACATCCACAAGCAAAACCTTTTTGTCCCCTTCATTCTTCCTTCATTATTTTCCTTAATGGCATCACAATTTAAACATACTTTCCAATCTAGTCTGAACTATATCCTGCCATTCCCAGATCATCATCATCTGTCCTACTGCCTGAGGTTTGGGAACTTCAATTATCACTTCAATTTGATCCTGCTCTATAGCTTCTACTTCTTTAGATATTACTCGTCCAAAATATTCTACCTGCTGCTGACAAAACAACAACTTCTTCCTTGATACTTTATGACCTCCTGTGCCATCTTTTCCAAGATAATTACAATGTCTCTCTCACATTGCTTCTCACTTGTGGAACAAACCAACAAATCATCCACATACTATATCAACACCTTCTAAATCTGCCTTTAACATCTGATTAAAAACATGGGGCTAGTATTTAAAACCCTGCCGCATCCTAGTCTAGGTGTATTTAGTACCTCTTCTTTATGTTCGTACCATAGCTATGTTCACCATTATCTTAATTATTATTATTTTCTTGATTAACATACCTGTCCACATCCCCAACACATCTTATCCATTACCTGTCTCCTTACTAGCCTTTCTTGACCTCCTCTTTGAGATCCCTCCCTCCCTTGGGGACCCCAGTCTAGTCTGGGCTTATATCCAGATTTATTTCACTCCTGATAGGGCATTTGAGGAAACGCTCTCCCAAATACATTTATTATTGGCATGGAATTCTCTGGCCCCTGTTTGGCTGTCATAGGACTCACTGTGTGTCGGTGCATCACTTATTTCAGACTTTTCAACCGGGTCTGTTGTTACTGACAACATTGTCTTTCCTTTTTCACGCTCTTTCTTTTTGAGCTCTTCAAGTTACATTTGCATCATTTTTCTCTGCACCTCTTCCTGCTCGTCTGCAAGTCTTTTTCCTATCTTTGCAATATTTCTCAACCTCATTGACCAAATCATCACTGAATCAGGGGTGGGAAATAGATGACAATCCCACCACCTCCTCCAATCTGGACTTGACTTTAGGAGGAATGACATCCACTACAGTGGTTCAGAATATAGTGTTCATTAACTGGTTGCCTTCTATTTCTTGTTCAGTTTCCAGTCTCCACCTTTTCAGCTTGTTCTCCAGATAGGCTGCTGGATTATTGTCTGAGGGCCTGCCATACCCCCTGCCTGGCTGTATCAAACAGCATGCCATTGTTTATTGCATTGTTCACAGCATTTTTATATCAGCCATCTTCAGGAGTTCTGTCAGTTTAGTGGTTCCTATAGTTGATCAACAGTGCCTTCAAATCTCCCATAGCCAATAATCGTCCCACGTTCTCCTCCTCCAAAACCATAATCCATTTCCTGCCCCATCAGGAATATTGGGTAAAGTATTTTTTAGCCCTCTCAGTTTATGAGTGCCCCAAAGGATAATCTGTGTCTGGCCTGCTCTTATCGTTTTAAAGCACTCATCAATTTATCCCTCTGCTTCCCACTTTAATCCTTTCTGATATGCCTTCTTTCTCATTCTAAACTCAATTTCTTACTTCTCAGATAGTTTATCCTACTTTGCAAATGTATTCACCTTTCTTTTAAAATATTCCACTGACTCCTGATTTATTACTTTCACACCTGTCGTTTCCTACTTCTGTTACCTCCTCACTGTCTCTCTCTCCTTTCTCTCTAAACTACCTTATCTGTGACATATAATTCGTAATTAATGCTTCCATCTTGTCACACATTTATCTTGAAAGTGCCTTCCTTGGGCCACTTCCTCACAACTGTTTCTGAAAATCTCAGCAAACAATCATTACCCTTCTCCAACCAGAATGCTTATCTAAACAAACCACAAAAGCTGGTAATGTTTCAGCAATTAACTTATTTCCAATTATTTCAATCCATTCTTACCACTATTTAGTACTAGTAACAATTTTCCAAATTAACTTTACTGAAAAGAAATCTATAGAAACATCAGCAAAACCAAGCAACCTACATTTTCCAACTTTACCCTTTTAAGTTGCGATGATACAAAGCGTTGTTCGTTACCTTACAGCTGCTCGTAACCTCCCCCATTGCTTACAATTTCTTAAAGGAACACACACCTACCGTTACAGCATGTGGCCTACAACAACCAAACTTATCACATATATGAACTTCCTCATTCATTCAAAACCGGTTTTTACACACAAATCATATTCGTTCCATTCTTACTTCAATGAAATTGCATAATTTCCTACACAGACTAAAGTTTCAAAATTAACATTTATATCATTCTTATTGCCACTCTACCTTCTGCTATTCTATAATATGTTGCACTAACTCCTCATGTACCTGACCAATCTGTGTACGAGTTTCTTCTATAGATTGTGTGAAACAACTCAATATTTCTTTCATGTGCTTAAGATGAGCACATGCTTAATGATTAAGATGAGCTTGATGATTTCCTGAAATTTCATTGAAGTTTCTGTCAATTTTTGTTCAAAATCTGTTTTTCCACATATAAATTATAGGTTTCTGTAGCTCTTTTTTTTTAGATTTGACAGTTGCCTTTTCTATTTCTTTCTGCGTTGTCCTTCCTTTTTTAACTTTTTGTACTCAAAACATTTGGCACTGTGATTTTCCTTAGATTTTTGCAATGTTTGAGTGATACTCTGAATATTCTGTACAGCATTCAAAGTGCCCAATCCTCATCGGAGCCCAGCTGTGGCCACCAGACTGAACTCCTCCTTATTGGTTCTTTTGGTTAATCAAAAATAACATAACTTAATCATAGTCTCCTTATCTTTACCCCTGGGGCTTCCTTCTCCTCAAGATTGCCACATTCGCCCCAACGGACTATCAGGCAGAATGTGCGGCTCTTCACCATTGAGCCTTTTTCCCCGGGCCCTTACTTTGCCCGTTCCGGTTACGCATCCCTGTCAGACTTTTTCCCGTCCAACAGAACCCAATCGCCCGAGTAATACTTAATAGTCAATTTTCTTACCCGTGTCCTGTGCACAGGAATTGCTCGATTGATTGATCCCTTTCACCGGATTCCCTCTTGTTCCCAGAGTCTCTTGTCCGAATATCACTCGCTCAAACCGCTGACGGCAAGCAAGGAGATCAGAGACTGCTGAAATCAACAGGGTGCACCTTCTCTTCCTTTCGTGCCTCCGTCAAGCGGCTGGTGTGGCGATCCTGGACGAGCCCCCAACTTGTGAGATGTAGTTTTGTGCTCACAATCACTACTCGGAGACTAAATCATGGGAACAAGAAATGCTTTATTGCAAGTCTGCAGAATTGGGTGCCTCTCCAATTTGAGACACACTGAGCAAAGGAAAAACGTCTATTTTTATACAATTCAGTATACAGTCTTTATTGATCGGACGCCTCCCCTTCTGACCCTTTCCAATCAGGGTACTAAGGTTCACAATCTTCCAACCCTCCCCTCTGTGCGTCATCAATCATTCCCTCTTCTCCCACATCATACATCGCATGTACATTTAAATTAGGTTTTTTGTCATGAGGGGCGTAAAGTTAATATTCATTTATTGCATTAAGCATGCTCAGTCGCTGTTGCCCTAACCTACTTAATTGCTTTTGACCTAAAGACTAGCTTGTGTGTTGTCAGCTACATTCCTTACCTCATCTTGTTATTCTACATTGTTATCAACAGTTCTGAAGGACAGTAACAGTTTGTTCGAATCACAAGCTTGGTGATTCCAACTACTCGGCTCATCACAAGGTCGGTGGCTACAACCACTCGGCCTCTCACAATGATGGTGGTTTAATCATCCTATCCCTCACAATCCTCCCTTTTTCTTTTGCTACGCATCCTGTATTAAACCCCATTCCTAGACTTCCTGCTCTTCCAAAGCTAATAACATTCTTTTTATCTCTCTTTCCTCTGGGTCCTCTCTCGGCCTCATTATCATTATCTTCTGGACTTCCCCTTTCTCCCCCATGGGGACTACAACTACCTGCATTTGGCTTATACTTCTAGTTATAAGAACCCTGAGACATGGTATACCACAGGGGATAAAGATCAATGCAGCTAATGCCCATAAAATCACCAGTCCCACCGCTTTCCACCAGGCTCCTCCCAAGATGCAATCCCACCATCCTGCTCCCATAATTGTGTTCCATCTCTGTACCGGACCGTGCTAATTTTCTGATTCCTTCTGATATATCCATTACTGCTTGCCCGTTGTCATCTATGTTGAGGCAGCATTTAGAGAGGTTGAATTTTCCGCATACTCCTCCCTCTTCGGCTAGTAAGTAGTCTAAGGCCACACGGTTTTGGTATATCGCTGTTCTCATCTGTGTCTGCTGCTTCGCCAGCATCTCTAGTGCAGATGCAGTCTGGTTAGTAATTACTTCCAGCACTGCCTGTAGTCTTATGATCCGATTCAACATGTACACTGGGGTCCGGTAGCCCCAGGATCCGTCCTGTGCCCAAGTGGCTGGTCCATAATATGAGATGATTCTTGCAGGTGGACACTCATCATTTTCCCATTTTCCGATGTCCATTTTTCTCTTTGTTCGGTGTAGATCGTAAAAAAGATGGGTGTTCCTAGCGACCGCCCCTCCTCAGTGGTCAACAGAAAAAAACCCTGGCTGTACCAGTCCAATTAAACAAGTCCCACTCCATTTTTCTGGCAATACCGAGTATGCCTTGTGTCCGCATATCCATAGCAGTCCTTCAGGGGCCGGTCCATTAGAGGTAACATTGTTCCATATGTCCTGCAACACTGGGATTCCCTGGTAAGGGTTGTTCCCGGTGCAATTCCATAATCCAGTCGATTATCCTGGCGATACACTCAGTTCCAACCGGGGTGTGTGTCAGGACCCATTCTTGATGGATCCTCTCCATGGCCAGCGTGAGCTCATCAGTAGTCCTCCACAAACCCAACAGTTAGTCACATTCAGGGTTCTGGCTATCCGGAGGGCCAAGTCCACAAACAGGTTTCTCCCTACTTCCTGGATCTTAATCTGCTGCTTTATTTCATCATACATAGTCTGGTGCAGTTGGGGCTGGGAAGGTGGGGGAGGTTTGTTGACTACTGCTTCTGCTAACTTCTCTATCACTACCTCCTTAATTTTGTCTAATGTTTCCTCCCCGGCTCTGGAAGGGATGCTTAACTGTCCACTCTTAGTCATGCAGACCCATTTCTCCCCTTTTGGGCAGGTAACTTGCCCAAAACTTCCTACATGTCCCTTATTTTCTACTACATAATACTCCCTCCCCCCGTCCTGACAAACAGCTCTAGTCCTTGGGTCGTAGCAATCATCACTTACATGGGAATAATAGGTAAATGATCTGGTTGTTCTCCCTCCATATCTGATAGAATGGTAGCATTTATCACAGTTATTAACATTTTTTACAACGATTACATGCAGAGTAAGCAATACCACGACTGCTCCGTTCATACTGTTAGTCATACACTTATTTCTTACTAAAAGTTAACGCTAGTGGCTTAGTCCCCGGCTTCACCATCCACTGTTCCTCTTTATCAGGGGTGGATGGGTCAACGGGCCCTTTAACTCGGGTCGCGTGGGTCCACCCTTTTTCTTTTGTTCGTACTGCTGTCTCGGTTGTCAGTAATACTAGGTATGGGCCGGTCCACCGGGGCTGGAGTTTCTCCTCCTTCCAATTCTTGACCAGTACCCAGTCGCCGGCCTTTACAGCATGTATTGGAAAGTCGAGTGGTGGGCTTTGAGCCAATAATCCTTTAGCTTTTAATTCTGTAAGAGAACGAGATACTGCCGGTAAATAGTTCCTTAAGAATACATCACTGCCTTCTATGGTGGGTATTCCTTCTATCTTTCCCAACTAAGGTAACCCAAACAACATTTCATAGGGGGATATTGCTAACTTTGCATGGGGTCTCCGTTGCTTTTCTCAAAGCCTTTCTGTTTCCCTACCGCTCCAAACATGTGCCAGACTCCATGTACATATGCTGCTCCTAAAGCCTTAATTTCTGCCAACTGGGCTAAGCAAGATTGCAGGCAAGCTTCCAATTTGATTACCTTAAAGTCTAATTCATCCTGATGCACCACTTCAAACCCTGCATACTTGCTATTATGATCCCTTTAACAAGAAACATCCACAAGCAAAACCTTTTTGTCCCCTTCATTCTTCCTTCATTATTTTCCTTAATGGCATCACAATTTAAACATACTTTCCAATCTAGTCTGAACTATATCCTGCCATTCCCAGATCATCATCATCTGTCCTACTGCCTGAGGTTTGGGAACTTCAATTATCACTTCAATTTGATCCTGCTCTATAGCTTCTACTTCTTTAGATATTACTCGTCCAAAATATTCTACCTGCTGCTGACAAAACAACAACTTCTTCCTTGATACTTTATGACCTCCTGTGCCATCTTTTCCAAGATAATTACAATGTCTCTCTCACATTGCTTCTCACTTGTGGAACAAACCAACAAATCATCCACATACTATATCAACACCTTCTAAATCTGCCTTTAACATCTGATTAAAAACATGGGGCTAGTATTTAAAACCCTGCCGCATCCTAGTCTAGGTGTATTTAGTACCTCTTCTTTATGTTCGTACCATAGCTATGTTCACCATTATCTTAATTATTATTATTTTCTTGATTAACATACCTGTCCACATCCCCAACACATCTTATCCATTACCTGTCTCCTTACTAGCCTTTCTTGACCTCCTCTTTGAGATCCCTCCCTCCCTTGGGGACCCCAGTCTAGTCTGGGCTTATATCCAGATTTATTTCACTCCTGATAGGGCATTTGAGGAAACGCTCTCCCAAATACATTTATTATTGGCATGGAATTCTCTGGCCCCTGTTTGGCTGTCATAGGACTCACTGTGTGTCGGTGCATCACTTATTTCAGACTTTTCAACCGGGTCTGTTGTTACTGACAACATTGTCTTTCCTTTTTCACGCTCTTTCTTTTTGAGCTCTTCAAGTTACATTTGCATCATTTTTCTCTGCACCTCTTCCTGCTCGTCTGCAAGTCTTTTTCCTATCTTTGCAATATTTCTCAACCTCATTGACCAAATCATCACTGAATCAGGGGTGGGAAATAGATGACAATCCCACCACCTCCTCCAATCTGGACTTGACTTTAGGAGGAATGACATCCACTACAGTGGTTCAGAATATAGTGTTCATTAACTGGTTGCCTTCTATTTCTTGTTCAGTTTCCAGTCTCCACCTTTTCAGCTTGTTCTCCAGATAGGCTGCTGGATTATTGTCTGAGGGCCTGCCATACCCCCTGCCTGGCTGTATCAAACAGCATGCCATTGTTTATTGCATTGTTCACAGCATTTTTATATCAGCCATCTTCAGGAGTTCTGTCAGTTTAGTGGTTCCTATAGTTGATCAACAGTGCCTTCAAATCTCCCATAGCCAATAATCGTCCCACGTTCTCCTCCTCCAAAACCATAATCCATTTCCTGCCCCATCAGGAATATTGGGTAAAGTATTTTTTAGCCCTCTCAGTTTATGAGTGCCCCAAAGGATAATCTGTGTCTGGCCTGCTCTTATCGTTTTAAAGCACTCATCAATTTATCCCTCTGCTTCCCACTTTAATCCTTTCTGATATGCCTTCTTTCTCATTCTAAACTCAATTTCTTACTTCTCAGATAGTTTATCCTACTTTGCAAATGTATTCACCTTTCTTTTAAAATATTCCACTGACTCCTGATTTATTACTTTCACACCTGTCGTTTCCTACTTCTGTTACCTCCTCACTGTCTCTCTCTCCTTTCTCTCTAAACTACCTTATCTGTGACATATAATTCGTAATTAATGCTTCCATCTTGTCACACATTTATCTTGAAAGTGCCTTCCTTGGGCCACTTCCTCACAACTGTTTCTGAAAATCTCAGCAAACAATCATTACCCTTCTCCAACCAGAATGCTTATCTAAACAAACCACAAAAGCTGGTAATGTTTCAGCAATTAACTTATTTCCAATTATTTCAATCCATTCTTACCACTATTTAGTACTAGTAACAATTTTCCAAATTAACTTTACTGAAAAGAAATCTATAGAAACATCAGCAAAACCAAGCAACCTACATTTTCCAACTTTACCCTTTTAAGTTGCGATGATACAAAGCGTTGTTCGTTACCTTACAGCTGCTCGTAACCTCCCCCATTGCTTACAATTTCTTAAAGGAACACACACCTACCGTTACAGCATGTGGCCTACAACAACCAAACTTATCACATATATGAACTTCCTCATTCATTCAAAACCGGTTTTTACACACAAATCATATTCGTTCCATTCTTACTTCAATGAAATTGCATAATTTCCTACACAGACTAAAGTTTCAAAATTAACATTTATATCATTCTTATTGCCACTCTACCTTCTGCTATTCTATAATATGTTGCACTAACTCCTCATGTACCTGACCAATCTGTGTACGAGTTTCTTCTATAGATTGTGTGAAACAACTCAATATTTCTTTCATGTGCTTAAGATGAGCACATGCTTAATGATTAAGATGAGCTTGATGATTTCCTGAAATTTCATTGAAGTTTCTGTCAATTTTTGTTCAAAATCTGTTTTTCCACATATAAATTATAGGTTTCTGTAGCTCTTTTTTTTTAGATTTGACAGTTGCCTTTTCTATTTCTTTCTGCGTTGTCCTTCCTTTTTTAACTTTTTGTACTCAAAACATTTGGCACTGTGATTTTCCTTAGATTTTTGCAATGTTTGAGTGATACTCTGAATATTCTGTACAGCATTCAAAGTGCCCAATCCTCATCGGAGCCCAGCTGTGGCCACCAGACTGAACTCCTCCTTATTGGTTCTTTTGGTTAATCAAAAATAACATAACTTAATCATAGTCTCCTTATCTTTACCCCTGGGGCTTCCTTCTCCTCAAGATTGCCACATTCGCCCCAACGGACTATCAGGCAGAATGTGCGGCTCTTCACCATTGAGCCTTTTTCCCCGGGCCCTTACTTTGCCCGTTCCGGTTACGCATCCCTGTCAGACTTTTTCCCGTCCAACAGAACCCAATCGCCCGAGTAATACTTAATAGTCAATTTTCTTACCCGTGTCCTGTGCACAGGAATTGCTCGATTGATTGATCCCTTTCACCGGATTCCCTCTTGTTCCCAGAGTCTCTTGTCCGAATATCACTCGCTCAAACCGCTGACGGCAAGCAAGGAGATCAGAGACTGCTGAAATCAACAGGGTGCACCTTCTCTTCCTTTCGTGCCTCCGTCAAGCGGCTGGTGTGGCGATCCTGGACGAGCCCCCAACTTGTGAGATGTAGTTTTGTGCTCACAATCACTACTCGGAGACTAAATCATGGGAACAAGAAATGCTTTATTGCAAGTCTGCAGAATTGGGTGCCTCTCCAATTTGAGACACACTGAGCAAAGGAAAAACGTCTATTTTTATACAATTCAGTATACAGTCTTTATTGATCGGACGCCTCCCCTTCTGACCCTTTCCAATCAGGGTACTAAGGTTCACAATCTTCCAACCCTCCCCTCTGTGCGTCATCAATCATTCCCTCTTCTCCCACATCATACATCGCATGTACATTTAAATTAGGTTTTTTGTCATGAGGGGCGTAAAGTTAATATTCATTTATTGCATTAAGCATGCTCAGTCGCTGTTGCCCTAACCTACTTAATTGCTTTTGACCTAAAGACTAGCTTGTGTGTTGTCAGCTACATTCCTTACCTCATCTTGTTATTCTACATTGTTATCAACAGTTCTGAAGGACAGTAACAGTTTGTTCGAATCACAAGCTTGGTGATTCCAACTACTCGGCTCATCACAAGGTCGGTGGCTACAACCACTCGGCCTCTCACAATGATGGTGGTTTAATCATCCTATCCCTCACAATCCTCCCTTTTTCTTTTGCTACGCATCCTGTATTAAACCCCATTCCTAGACTTCCTGCTCTTCCAAAGCTAATAACATTCTTTTTATCTCTCTTTCCTCTGGGTCCTCTCTCGGCCTCATTATCATTATCTTCTGGACTTCCCCTTTCTCCCCCATGGGGACTACAACTACCTGCATTTGGCTTATACTTCTAGTTATAAGAACCCTGAGACATGGTATACCACAGGGGATAAAGATCAATGCAGCTAATGCCCATAAAATCACCAGTCCCACCGCTTTCCACCAGGCTCCTCCCAAGATGCAATCCCACCATCCTGCTCCCATAATTGTGTTCCATCTCTGTACCGGACCGTGCTAATTTTCTGATTCCTTCTGATATATCCATTACTGCTTGCCCGTTGTCATCTATGTTGAGGCAGCATTTAGAGAGGTTGAATTTTCCGCATACTCCTCCCTCTTCGGCTAGTAAGTAGTCTAAGGCCACACGGTTTTGGTATATCGCTGTTCTCATCTGTGTCTGCTGCTTCGCCAGCATCTCTAGTGCAGATGCAGTCTGGTTAGTAATTACTTCCAGCACTGCCTGTAGTCTTATGATCCGATTCAACATGTACACTGGGGTCCGGTAGCCCCAGGATCCGTCCTGTGCCCAAGTGGCTGGTCCATAATATGAGATGATTCTTGCAGGTGGACACTCATCATTTTCCCATTTTCCGATGTCCATTTTTCTCTTTGTTCGGTGTAGATCGTAAAAAAGATGGGTGTTCCTAGCGACCGCCCCTCCTCAGTGGTCAACAGAAAAAAACCCTGGCTGTACCAGTCCAATTAAACAAGTCCCACTCCATTTTTCTGGCAATACCGAGTATGCCTTGTGTCCGCATATCCATAGCAGTCCTTCAGGGGCCGGTCCATTAGAGGTAACATTGTTCCATATGTCCTGCAACACTGGGATTCCCTGGTAAGGGTTGTTCCCGGTGCAATTCCATAATCCAGTCGATTATCCTGGCGATACACTCAGTTCCAACCGGGGTGTGTGTCAGGACCCATTCTTGATGGATCCTCTCCATGGCCAGCGTGAGCTCATCAGTAGTCCTCCACAAACCCAACAGTTAGTCACATTCAGGGTTCTGGCTATCCGGAGGGCCAAGTCCACAAACAGGTTTCTCCCTACTTCCTGGATCTTAATCTGCTGCTTTATTTCATCATACATAGTCTGGTGCAGTTGGGGCTGGGAAGGTGGGGGAGGTTTGTTGACTACTGCTTCTGCTAACTTCTCTATCACTACCTCCTTAATTTTGTCTAATGTTTCCTCCCCGGCTCTGGAAGGGATGCTTAACTGTCCACTCTTAGTCATGCAGACCCATTTCTCCCCTTTTGGGCAGGTAACTTGCCCAAAACTTCCTACATGTCCCTTATTTTCTACTACATAATACTCCCTCCCCCCGTCCTGACAAACAGCTCTAGTCCTTGGGTCGTAGCAATCATCACTTACATGGGAATAATAGGTAAATGATCTGGTTGTTCTCCCTCCATATCTGATAGAATGGTAGCATTTATCACAGTTATTAACATTTTTTACAACGATTACATGCAGAGTAAGCAATACCACGACTGCTCCGTTCATACTGTTAGTCATACACTTATTTCTTACTAAAAGTTAACGCTAGTGGCTTAGTCCCCGGCTTCACCATCCACTGTTCCTCTTTATCAGGGGTGGATGGGTCAACGGGCCCTTTAACTCGGGTCGCGTGGGTCCACCCTTTTTCTTTTGTTCGTACTGCTGTCTCGGTTGTCAGTAATACTAGGTATGGGCCGGTCCACCGGGGCTGGAGTTTCTCCTCCTTCCAATTCTTGACCAGTACCCAGTCGCCGGCCTTTACAGCATGTATTGGAAAGTCGAGTGGTGGGCTTTGAGCCAATAATCCTTTAGCTTTTAATTCTGTAAGAGAACGAGATACTGCCGGTAAATAGTTCCTTAAGAATACATCACTGCCTTCTATGGTGGGTATTCCTTCTATCTTTCCCAACTAAGGTAACCCAAACAACATTTCATAGGGGGATATTGCTAACTTTGCATGGGGTCTCCGTTGCTTTTCTCAAAGCCTTTCTGTTTCCCTACCGCTCCAAACATGTGCCAGACTCCATGTACATATGCTGCTCCTAAAGCCTTAATTTCTGCCAACTGGGCTAAGCAAGATTGCAGGCAAGCTTCCAATTTGATTACCTTAAAGTCTAATTCATCCTGATGCACCACTTCAAACCCTGCATACTTGCTATTATGATC
Source organism: Raja brachyura (assembly GCA_963514005.1). The sequence continues at coordinate 30,601,692 of OY740785.1, read as the reverse complement.
CCTTTAACAAGAAACATCCACAAGCAAAACCTTTTTGTCCCCTTCATTCTTCCTTCATTATTTTCCTTAATGGCATCACAATTTAAACATACTTTCCAATCTAGTCTGAACTATATCCTGCCATTCCCAGATCATCATCATCTGTCCTACTGCCTGAGGTTTGGGAACTTCAATTATCACTTCAATTTGATCCTGCTCTATAGCTTCTACTTCTTTAGATATTACTCGTCCAAAATATTCTACCTGCTGCTGACAAAACAACAACTTCTTCCTTGATACTTTATGACCTCCTGTGCCATCTTTTCCAAGATAATTACAATGTCTCTCTCACATTGCTTCTCACTTGTGGAACAAACCAACAAATCATCCACATACTATATCAACACCTTCTAAATCTGCCTTTAACATCTGATTAAAAACATGGGGCTAGTATTTAAAACCCTGCCGCATCCTAGTCTAGGTGTATTTAGTACCTCTTCTTTATGTTCGTACCATAGCTATGTTCACCATTATCTTAATTATTATTATTTTCTTGATTAACATACCTGTCCACATCCCCAACACATCTTATCCATTACCTGTCTCCTTACTAGCCTTTCTTGACCTCCTCTTTGAGATCCCTCCCTCCCTTGGGGACCCCAGTCTAGTCTGGGCTTATATCCAGATTTATTTCACTCCTGATAGGGCATTTGAGGAAACGCTCTCCCAAATACATTTATTATTGGCATGGAATTCTCTGGCCCCTGTTTGGCTGTCATAGGACTCACTGTGTGTCGGTGCATCACTTATTTCAGACTTTTCAACCGGGTCTGTTGTTACTGACAACATTGTCTTTCCTTTTTCACGCTCTTTCTTTTTGAGCTCTTCAAGTTACATTTGCATCATTTTTCTCTGCACCTCTTCCTGCTCGTCTGCAAGTCTTTTTCCTATCTTTGCAATATTTCTCAACCTCATTGACCAAATCATCACTGAATCAGGGGTGGGAAATAGATGACAATCCCACCACCTCCTCCAATCTGGACTTGACTTTAGGAGGAATGACATCCACTACAGTGGTTCAGAATATAGTGTTCATTAACTGGTTGCCTTCTATTTCTTGTTCAGTTTCCAGTCTCCACCTTTTCAGCTTGTTCTCCAGATAGGCTGCTGGATTATTGTCTGAGGGCCTGCCATACCCCCTGCCTGGCTGTATCAAACAGCATGCCATTGTTTATTGCATTGTTCACAGCATTTTTATATCAGCCATCTTCAGGAGTTCTGTCAGTTTAGTGGTTCCTATAGTTGATCAACAGTGCCTTCAAATCTCCCATAGCCAATAATCGTCCCACGTTCTCCTCCTCCAAAACCATAATCCATTTCCTGCCCCATCAGGAATATTGGGTAAAGTATTTTTTAGCCCTCTCAGTTTATGAGTGCCCCAAAGGATAATCTGTGTCTGGCCTGCTCTTATCGTTTTAAAGCACTCATCAATTTATCCCTCTGCTTCCCACTTTAATCCTTTCTGATATGCCTTCTTTCTCATTCTAAACTCAATTTCTTACTTCTCAGATAGTTTATCCTACTTTGCAAATGTATTCACCTTTCTTTTAAAATATTCCACTGACTCCTGATTTATTACTTTCACACCTGTCGTTTCCTACTTCTGTTACCTCCTCACTGTCTCTCTCTCCTTTCTCTCTAAACTACCTTATCTGTGACATATAATTCGTAATTAATGCTTCCATCTTGTCACACATTTATCTTGAAAGTGCCTTCCTTGGGCCACTTCCTCACAACTGTTTCTGAAAATCTCAGCAAACAATCATTACCCTTCTCCAACCAGAATGCTTATCTAAACAAACCACAAAAGCTGGTAATGTTTCAGCAATTAACTTATTTCCAATTATTTCAATCCATTCTTACCACTATTTAGTACTAGTAACAATTTTCCAAATTAACTTTACTGAAAAGAAATCTATAGAAACATCAGCAAAACCAAGCAACCTACATTTTCCAACTTTACCCTTTTAAGTTGCGATGATACAAAGCGTTGTTCGTTACCTTACAGCTGCTCGTAACCTCCCCCATTGCTTACAATTTCTTAAAGGAACACACACCTACCGTTACAGCATGTGGCCTACAACAACCAAACTTATCACATATATGAACTTCCTCATTCATTCAAAACCGGTTTTTACACACAAATCATATTCGTTCCATTCTTACTTCAATGAAATTGCATAATTTCCTACACAGACTAAAGTTTCAAAATTAACATTTATATCATTCTTATTGCCACTCTACCTTCTGCTATTCTATAATATGTTGCACTAACTCCTCATGTACCTGACCAATCTGTGTACGAGTTTCTTCTATAGATTGTGTGAAACAACTCAATATTTCTTTCATGTGCTTAAGATGAGCACATGCTTAATGATTAAGATGAGCTTGATGATTTCCTGAAATTTCATTGAAGTTTCTGTCAATTTTTGTTCAAAATCTGTTTTTCCACATATAAATTATAGGTTTCTGTAGCTCTTTTTTTTTAGATTTGACAGTTGCCTTTTCTATTTCTTTCTGCGTTGTCCTTCCTTTTTTAACTTTTCGTACTCAAAACATTTGGCACTGTGATTTTCCTTAGATTTTTGCAATGTTTGAGTGATACTCTGAATATTCTGTACAGCATTCAAAGTGCCCAATCCTCATCGGAGCCCAGCTGTGGCCACCAGACTGAACTCCTCCTTATTGGTTCTTTTGGTTAATCAAAAATAACATAACTTAATCATAGTCTCCTTATCTTTACCCCTGGGGCTTCCTTCTCCTCAAGATTGCCACATTCGCCCCAACGGACTATCAGGCAGAATGTGCGGCTCTTCACCATTGAGCCTTTTTCCCCGGGCCCTTACTTTGCCCGTTCCGGTTACGCATCCCTGTCAGACTTTTTCCCGTCCAACAGAACCCAATCGCCCGAGTAATACTTAATAGTCAATTTTCTTACCCGTGTCCTGTGCACAGGAATTGCTCGATTGATTGATCCCTTTCACCGGATTCCCTCTTGTTCCCAGAGTCTCTTGTCCGAATATCACTCGCTCAAACCGCTGACGGCAAGCAAGGAGATCAGAGACTGCTGAAATCAACAGGGTGCACCTTCTCTTCCTTTCGTGCCTCCGTCAAGCGGCTGGTGTGGCGATCCTGGACGAGCCCCCAACTTGTGAGATGTAGTTTTGTGCTCACAATCACTACTCGGAGACTAAATCATGGGAACAAGAAATGCTTTATTGCAAGTCTGCAGAATTGGGTGCCTCTCCAATTTGAGACACACTGAGCAAAGGAAAAACGTCTATTTTTATACAATTCAGTATACAGTCTTTATTGATCGGACGCCTCCCCTTCTGACCCTTTCCAATCAGGGTACTAAGGTTCACAATCTTCCAACCCTCCCCTCTGTGCGTCATCAATCATTCCCTCTTCTCCCACATCATACATCGCATGTACATTTAAATTAGGTTCTTTGTCATGAGGGGCGTAAAGTTAATATTCATTTATTTCATTAAGCATGCTCAGTCGCTGTTGCCCTAACCTACTTAATTGCCTTTGACCTAAAGACTAGCTACATTCCTTACCTCATCTTGTTATTCTACATTGTTATCAACAGTTCTGAAGGACAGTAACAGTTTGTTCGAATCACAAGTTTGGTGTTTCCAACTACTTGGCCCATCACAAGCTCGGTGGCTACAACCACTCGGCCTCTCACAATGATGGTGGTTTAATCATCTTATCCCTCACAACAGGATTACAAAAACAGTTATGCTAAATAAGTGTGTTCAGCGAATATCACGAGCGCGAAGGTCCTGATAATGTGACAACGGATCTGCCTGCCTGCCGTCTGCTCGCACTGCGACTGACATCACATCTTCCACCACTGTTCAAAAGTCGCCTTGTTGACTGAAGACGATCGCCCGCTCGCTCCTCGGCTCGGGCCATGTACCCAAGGGCTTTGGTCAACGCACGCTCGCGCCTCGGTTCGTGTTTCCCGAGAACTCACGTGAGTTTTGGTCGACGCACGCTGATGCCTCGACTTTCGTCTCTCCCCCCCCGCTCTCTCTCTTTTCCCTTTCTCTCTCTCCCCGTTCTCTCTCCCCCTCTCTCTCTACCCCCCCTCTCTCTCTCACGCTCTCTCTCTATCACCCTCTCTCTCCCCTCTCCTCTCTCTGACTCCCCCTCTCTCTCTTCCCGCCTCTCTATATATACCCCCCTTTGTTTCTCTCTCTCCCTCTCTCCCCCTCACCCCTTCTGTCCCCTACTCTCTCCCCCCTCTATCTCTCTCTCTCCCCTCTCTGCCCCCCCCTCTCACTGCCCCTCCTCTTTCTTCCCCCCTCTCTGTCTCTCCCCCCTGACTGTGTGTGTGACGCCGCAGGCCGCCACCCCTCGCAACCGCGTGTTGAGGGGACAGGACCCTACGGGTCCCACTTGGTCTAGTAACTATTAAACGTCTAATCGTGGATGTGTGTGTGTCAGTTCCTGTGTGTGTTTGTTCGTGAGTGTGTGCTTATTTGTGTATAATCACATCTTCTCGGAAAAAAACGATGAGATAACAGTAAAAAAACTACATATTACGGTCTTTTGGACCTTCTCCTTAAATTTCCCCCCAACCCTAAATTCTCCTTTCAGGACCTCTTCTCTTTTTCTGCCTATGTCATTGGTACCAATGTGTACCACAAAATCAGGCTCCTCTCCCTCCCTTTTCAGAATGTTTTCGACACGTTCTGACACATCCGAGACGCTGGCACCAGGGAGGCAAACTACCATCCGGATCTCCCGACTGCGTCCACATAATCGCCAATCTGACCCCATAACTATGGAGTCCACTATTACAATTGCCCTCCTCTTTTTTGCTACCTTTCTGAGCATCAGGGCCGTTCTCTGTGCCGGAGGCACGGCTGTTGTTGCTGCCCCCTGGTAGGCTGTCCGCTCCAATCGAACTCAAACATGAGTACCTATTTTCCAGGTGTACAGCCACCGGGGTACTCTCTAGTCTCAGAGGGTTGTGAATTTATGGAATTCCCTGCCACAGACGGCAGTGGAGGCCAAATCACTGGATGGATTTAAGAGAGAGTTGGACAGAGCTCTAGGGGCTAGTGGTATCAAGGGTGTGTGTGTGTGTGTGTGTGTCGAGGGGAGGAGGCGAGGGTCCGGCACGGGAGGCGTGTGTCAGGCGGGGGGAAAGGCGACGGCCCGCGGCGAGGGCCCGCGGCGATGGGAGGGGGTGAGGCGAGGGGGGGGCATTCATGTGCCCGGCAGGAGGGGTGAGGCGTGTACTCGGCAGGGTGGAGGCGATGGGCCGGAGGGGTGGGAGGTGGCGTGGGTCCCCTGGGTGGGGGGTGTTGAATGTGGCGTTGGCCCAGCGGGGGAGGGGTGGCGTGGGCGGAAGGTGATGTGGGCCCAGCGACGGGGGGTGGTGGGGGTGGTTGGGGCAGGCGAGGGGTGGGCCTGGCCGGAACTACGTCTGGGATCGCAGTCACCACAGCTGGGTTCGGATTCAGTAGTTCCCGCTCACACCCGGCGACAGGAGAACGGTCTCCCCGGATCATCCGCCAGCAACTTGACGCCAGGCTGACCAGCGGCGAGGTTCCGATGCTGCGGATGGGGGCGACGGACCGGGCAGACACCGCACCCACTCCCCGGAGAAACTGAGCCTTTTTTCACAAATCATCCCGTAGTCCGATTGGAACCCTCGCAGGTAGTTTGCCACCCAGGATAAAAAAAACAGACTCCCTCTCCCACAACGCAATATTCCACTACTTGAGTAAACACGAGGCATCGAGGATATCACTGATTGTGTGGAATACAAATAGTGATCTGATCACGCCCGGGCCCACTGGAAACGCGCGAGAGTCAGCGACCTTTTCGCGTCTCTACTGCATCACCGGCTTCACCCAATGGCGCAGGCGCGGATGGTCGCAATTTATTCCCCAGAATTCAGCCAGCGGGTCAGAACCAGAATTTCGAGTAATTTCCCTCGAAGTGGAAATGCTGATGGCGCTCCAATTTTTTTTCACCTCGGAATTTGTTTCACTCTGGGAAAAAAAGGAGGTGCGACCGCATCCAACGCATCCCCCACGCGCCCAACGGATGGCCATGCATTATTTATTATTTCCATAGGTGGTGTGCCATTCTTTAATCCGAAAATGACTAGAAATAGTAAACACAAGAAAGGGGGATTGTAGAGCTGTATAATAATACTAGACTGAGTGGGAAACGTTGGGTCCCAGCATCACAAGGGATCGGCTGGTCACCGAACGCAACATTCGACCTCTCTATGAATTCCAATATTGCTGACAAGTGGGGGCGGCGGGCTTTCAGTTGCGCTAGTATTGGTGCTGAGGGCTGAAGGGAATGGTTTGTAGAGGGCTAGTATGGACATTGTGGGCCGAATGGATTATTGGGCTGGTGGCTCAGTCACTGAGGCCAGGCAGCTCAGTCACTGAGGCTTGGTAGTACAGTGACTCAGACCTGGCAGGCTGGCAGCTGAGAAACTGCCAGAAATTCTGCCCAAAACAGATGATAGACTCTGTGAGAGAGAAGGGTGAGAGGGTGGACTGAATGGATTATTGGGCTGGCAGATCAGTCACTTACCGACTGGTAGGCTGGCAGTTCACTTACTCACGGCTGGTGCGCTGGCAGTGCAGTGACTCACGGCTGGTGGGCTGGCAGTGCAGTCACTTACATCTGGTGGGCTGGCAGTGCAGTCACTTACATCTGGTGGGCAGGCAGTTCGCTTACTCACGGCTCAAGGGCTAGCAGTGCAGTCACTCCCGGCTGGTGGGCTGGCAGTGCAGTCACTCACTGCTGGTGGGCTGGCAGTTCAGTCAATAACAGCTGGTGGGCTGGCAGTTCACTTACTCACGGCTGGTGGGCTGGCAGTTTATCAGTCACCTTCCTCCCTCCTCCCCCCCCCCCCACTCTGCTCCTTGACATTCCCCTTCCCCCACGCATTCAGTCCATCTCCCCAAAACCTCCCCAAGCACTCTTAGTGCCCATTAGGTCCCCACTGTGATGAATAACACGCAGGCATGAAAAGTGGAAGAAGGATTTATTAAAGTTAAAATGTGAATGACCCTTAAAATATAAGAACAATTTAAATGTTAATGATGAGCATTATTACGTTCTTGTGTATCTTGTTGCTTCGTCTTTATGTCTCTTTGCTGTTGATAAAAAAAAGAGACGATTTAAACGGATAAAAGTGGATAAGTTTCCAGGTCCTGACAGGATATTCCCTAGGACATTGAGGGAAGTTCGTGTAGAAATAGCAGGGGCTATATCAGAAATATTTCAGATGTCATTAGAAACGGGAATAGTGCCAGAGGATTGGCGTACTGCGCATGTTGTCCCATTGTTTAAAAAGGGTACAAAGACTAAACCTAGCAATTATAGACCTGTTACTTTGACGTCAGCGGTGGGCAAATTAATGGAAAGGATACTTAGAGATAATATATATAAGCATCTGAATAAACATGGTCTGATCAAGAACGGTCAACATGGATTTGTGCCAGGAAGGTCATGTTTGACAAAACTTCTTCAATTTTTTTAAGAGGTTACTAGGGAAATTGATGAGGGTAAAGCAGTGGATGTTGTCTATATGGATTTCAGTAAGACCTTTGACAAGGTTCCCCATGGAAGGTTGGTTAAGAAGGTTCAATCTTTGGGTGTTAATGGCGGAGTAGCAAGATGGATTCAACAGTGGCTGAATGTGAGATGCCAGAGAGTAATGGTGGATGGCTGTTTGTCAGGTTGGAAGCCGGTGACCAGTCGGGTGCCTCAGGGACCTGTGTTGGGTCCACTGTTGTTTGTCATGTACATCAATGATCTAGATGATGGGGTGGAAAATTGGATAAGTAAGTATGCAGATGGTACTAAGATAGCGGGTGCTGTGGATAATGAAGTAGATTTTCAAAGTCTACCGAGAGATTTGAGCCATTTGGAAGAGTGGGCTGAAAGATGGCAGATGGAGTTTAATGCTGATAAGTGTGAGGTGCTACATCTTTGCAGGACAAATCAAAATAGGACGTACATGGTAAATGGTAGGGAATTGAGGAATGCTGTGGAACAGAGGGATCTAGGAAAACTGTGCATAGTTCCCTGAAGGTGGAATCGCATGTAGATAGGGTGGTAAAGAAAGCTTTTGGTGTGGTGGCCTTTATAAATCAGAGCATTGAATATAGGTGTAGGGAAGTAATGTTAAAATTGTACAAGGCAGACGTAAGACCGATTCTGGAGTATGGTGTACCATTTGGGTCGCCTAATTATAGGAAGGATGTCGACAAAATAGAGCGAGTACAGAGGTGATTCACTATAATGTTTCCTGGGTTCCAGCAAATAAGTTACAGAGAAAGGTTGAACAAGTTAGGTATTTAATCTTTGGAGCGCAGAAAGTTAAGGGGGGACTTGATTGAGGTCTTTAAAATGATGAAAGGGATAGACCGAGTTGACGTGGATAAGCTTTTCCCATTGAGGGGAGGAAAGATTCAAACAAGAGGGCATGACATGAGAATTGAGGGACAGGAGTTTAGGGGTAACATGAGGGGGAACTTCTTTACTCAGAGTGGTGGATGTGTGGAATGATCTTCCTGCAGAAGTGGTGGAGGCAGGATCGATGTTAAGATTTAAAAGTGGATAAGTATATGGACGGAAAGGGAATGGCGGGCACAATGGAAATGGAACGCGGTGACATATAAACATAGAAAATAGGTGCAGTAGTAGGCCATTCGGCCCTTCAAGACTGCACCGCCATTCAATATGATCATGGCTGATCATCCAACTCAGTATCCTGTACCTACCTTCTCTCCATACCCCCTGATCCTTTTAGCCACAAGGGCCACATCCAACTCCCTCTTAAATGTAGCCAACGAACTGGCCTCAACTACCTTCTGTGGCAGAGAATTTCACAGATTCCCCACTCTCTGTTTGAAAAAAGATTTTCTCATCTCGGTCCTAAAGGACCTCCCCCTTATCCTTACACTGTGACTCCTTGTCCTGGACCTCCTCAACATCGGGACCTCCCTGCCCCGCAGGTCACTCGTCCAGGCCTCCCCCTCTCTTTGCCTCTCCCTCTGCCCTTTGCCCCCTTGCGCCCCCTCTCTACTCCACCACCCTCTCTCCATCTCTCCCTCCACGTGGCTGACACGTTGACTGTAGCAAACATGCAGCACGCCAGGAGTTGTAGTATTGCAGGAGTTAGATAGAGCTCTCTCCTCTAGCGGAATCCATGGATATGGGGAGAAGGCAGACACGGGTTACTGATTATGGATGATCAGCCATGATCACAATGAATGGTGGTGCTGGTTGGAAGGGCCAAATGGCCTCCTCCAGCACCTATTTACTATGTTCCTATGACTTTATTTCAGGTTTCATTTTTACCTTGGCATGCCAGGCATAATCAAACTATTGCCACACCGCGCCAGACGCGGAATCGAACGTGACTTTGTGTGCTGTCTTTGTGTATAGGTGATTCGTTCTCGACGTGAAGGCTTGCTATTCGTTTGCGTGATGCAAGTGTTGCCTCAACGCGAGAACGTGCTCGGCGAATTGGCCCAAGTGAACACAGAGGCCCCTATAGAACTCTACTGTTTTGATTAAGTTTACACGTGGTTCCATGCGGTGGCAAAACCGGCTTGCAGTCTCTTTGTCGATTCCTCGAATTTCAGTTCTGCGATAAAGTAATTGGTGACATTCAGATATGCAAGTGTCCACTGTCGAAACAAACAAACTCGCCGTAGCAATGAACCGATCTTTCCCTTTGCAGTCGGACTGAACGGAAACCTGAATTAATCCGCTCAGGCTTCATCCAGTGGAATTATTGAACGTGCGGGGTAATTTACCAGTCAATAATTAGATATTATTATTATTATTATTATTATTATTATTATTATTATTATTATTATTATTATTATTATTATTATTGGCAGTATATTGGATCACATACATATATTGTTTTTATTCTGTTTCAGTCAACCTAGTGGCGCGTATGATTATGTCCCGTGGAAAGTGCGGTCTACCCAAATGCATAATTCGTTACCTGGTGGCCATGGCAACAGCGGATATCTCCGTTATTATCTGCAATATGATATTGTCTCTGGTAGCCAAAACGTACAGGCGGAAATTTTCTTACACAACCTTTATGTCTGCAGATTCGTGCACTTCCTTGCTCACGCGACTGTTCAGTTTGGTGCACTGCCGCGTTTACCTTCGATCGTTTTATGGCCATTTCCACGCAGCATTTAAAATCTAAATATTGCACCAAGAGATCCGTGACGATGATTATAGTCACACTGAGCGCAGGCTTCCGCTTAAAGAACATTCAATAGTCAATAGTCAGATTTATTCGGCACATACAGAATAGAGTTCAATGAAATGAATTGGACAGCAGCGGTACAATAAAAAAAAAACACTGAATAAAAAATTAACACAAGCATCCACCACAGCATTCATCCCTGTGTTGGAAGGCACAAATTTCAGTCAATCTTCCTCCATTGTCGACCGTGGTCGGGACCATAATCTCTGCAGACGCCACTGCAGAAGTTCAGATGTACAGGCAAGGTAAAGTCCCGAATCGGTGCTTCCCTACCGGAGACCGCGGCTGAAAGATGGTGTAGGCCGCAGGCCGGCGGTCGAAAATCTAAAAGTCCCCGTCGAGCCGCAGTTAGGAGCAGCGCATCCGCGGCCTCTACATGTTGCAGGCCGCGGGCCGGCGGTCGGAGCACTTATCCATGGATCGCCGGCGAGGGATCCCGCTCCGTATGGGAAATCGTTATTCCATTGACCAGAATTTGAACGAGCGCCACGACACTATGTGGACAATTGGACCCCTATGTCTGCGCTCTGGTCTACTGTTCCATTTCGGTGAATTGATACCAATGCATTGACCAAAGATCCAATATTTTTGTGGACAGTCGGAGAGGGAGGACCTTACTTGCCGAGTTCATCGTTACTTTGTGGTTCGCCTTTAACTGGAAGCATGAAGTAACATATTTTCTGTGGAGTCCACACCCTGCAGTATTTGACAGTGCCAGCCCAGATGAACATCAAGCCTGTACCCTCCAATCTTTTAGGTTACGTAGCTCAATAAATGTAAACATCCACATGTTAATCAGGTTGTTAGAATTTTCTTGTTGCGGAGTACCTTTTTTTAAATTCGGTTTGCTTCATTATGGTACTTCGAGCAGTTCCGGCTGGAAGGAAGGATGTGAAGGAAGGATGTGAAGGCTTTGGAAAGTATTCAGAGGGGATTGAGCAGAATTATGCTTGTCTTACGGCGTAGTTGCTCCCCACAGTGAAGGGTTGGGCAGTTTTGCATTGTATTCTGTGGCGCCCTGAGCGTTGAGTGGAGAACTGTTATAAGTATGTGTAATTACGAGAGCCGTAGATATGTCAGAACCTTTTATCCGGGATGGAAATATCAAATAACTGACCACTTACTTTCTAAAGTGACCGGTGTGAAGTTTAAAAGAGATGTGCGGAGCACTTTTTACACTGACGGTGGTGAGAGCCTGAAACGAATTACAGATGCTGGTCAAATAGTGACGTCGAATGAACTTTTGGATATAGGCTGGTTTAGACAACAGGTTCGCGATTGGCACTGTTGGACGAAAATAACTGAGCATGAGTTATGTCCTTCAGAACTCTCCCAGCGCAATACTCGGTGCGCCAGTAGGTATGCTCTAACAGTGCAGGGATCCACCAGTAGGGCCCTAGTTGTGTTATTTCCGATTAACCTTAAACGTACGGCCATTCCCCAAGTGTTGGTCCCCGATACGACTAGTTTTACCAATTTCAGGGCATAACGGCCTGCTCATTTTGAACATGTGAACTGCGCAGAACGTGAAAGGGATTGTTGGTAGCTGATGAACTGGGTTCGGCACCCACAGAAAATCAAAGTACTTCCGGCCAAGAGAGTAGATTTCAGAGACGAATAAAACTGCCCGGGCCTTCAAAGAATAATATATGTTAAAGTTGCCGACAGCGGGGTAGGATCGACAATGCACGGAAGGTCGTAATCGACTAGTAGGGTCGTTGACAGGAACGGCCAAGGAAAGAAAAAAAAAGACAGAACAGGTAACACGTGCACATTGACGTGGTAGAGTAACTCAGTAACTCAGCGCGTCAGGCAAAATCATCTCTCGAAGATAGGACGGTTGATCAAAAAGGCTTTTGGCTCATTGGCCTTCATCAGCTACAGCATTGAATATAGAAGTTGGGAGGCCGCTTTGCTGTTATTAAGACGTTCGTGAGGCTACATTTAGTTGTAGGAAAAATGTTGACAAGCTGGAAAGGGTTCCGACAAGATTTACGAGGAGTGCAGAAGGATGGGGGGGGGGGGGGGGGGGGGGGGCTTATAGAGGTGTTTAAAATCATGAGAGGAATAGATCGGGAAGAGTATGGAGTAATTTGCCCAGAGTAGGTGAATCGAGGATCAGATGACAATAGGTTTGATGGTGAAGGGGAAAAAGATTAATAGAAATCTGAGGGGTACTTAGATTAATAGAAATCTGAGGGGTACTTAGACTAATAGAAATCTGAGGTAGTGGATGTATGGAACAAGCTGCCAGTGGACGTAGTAGAGGCTAGGACTATCACGACATTTAAGAAGCAATTAGACAGGCAAAGGGATCGGACAGGTGGGACATGTTGGCCGGTATTGGCAAGTTGGACCGACGGGCCTGTTTTCATACTGTATCACTCTAATGGCATGAATCTTTAAACACAAAAGGCTGGAGTACCTCAGTCGGTCAACCATCATATCTGGAGAAAATTGAATAGGTGAGGTTTTGGTTCGGAACCTTTGTTCATATTATTGTCTGCCTATCAGCGGTATAACCCAGCATCTGCAGCTCGTTCGTACACATGGAATACACCGATAGACGACATTATCTGAATCGTGGCCGATTAGGAAAAGGGGAGATGTAACGAGACCTGGGTGTCATGGTGCACCAGTCATTGAAAGTAGGCATGCAGCTGCAGCAGGCAGTGAAAAAAACGAATGGCATGTTAGCATTCGTAGCAAAAGGATTTGGGTATAGGAGCAGGGAGGTTCTACTGCAATTGCACAGGGTCTTAGTGAGAGCACACCTGGAGTCTTGCGTACAGTTTCGGTCTCCTAATCTGAGGAAATATATTCTTGACATAGAGAGAGTACAGGTAAGGTTGGCCGGACTGATTCTTGGGATGGCAGGACTTTCATATGAAGAAAGACTAAATAGATTCGGCTTGTACTCGCTAGAATTTACAAGATTGAGGGAGGATCTTATAGAAACTTATAGAATTCTTAAGGGGTTGGAGAGTGTAGATGGTTTTGCATGCAACCAATAACATAGTTACCTCAGTACCATTAACCCCGCCTAGTTAACATCAATCATAACGCCTTCCCCTTCCTGGATACGGTTCACTAGAAGAATGTAGCCAGTATTTGAGGATGTATGTAATACCTTGTGCTATCATTAAAATGTGTTGAACACTTTTAGAGTTTGTAAATTGCTTATTTACATGGTGTCGGAGCTGGAAGATACTTGCGCCTACCTGTCCATCGGGTTTTATTTCTTTTATTTGATTTGTGCCTTTTGTGCTTTATCTCTCTGACCATGGCATCCTCGTGCAGAAAGCCCGCGCAGCTTGTCTTTGATGCTGATATTTCTGAGCGCTGGGCTACGTTTGAAATTGATTTCACCCACTTTGTCAATGTCGCTCACCGCAATGATCCTGACTCCCTCAAAGCCTCCCTCCTACTCAACCTTGTCGGACCTGATGCCATGAAGAGAGCCAGAACTTTCGTCTATGCTCCAGCGGTCCTGGACGACAACAACGTGGTGGTTACCCCTGCAGAATCTGCCAGTGACCCTGCTTGCCTGCTACGTAAGTTCAGGGAGATTTGTGACCTGCCCTCGAACCGCATTCTAGAGAGGGCACGGTTCTTTACAAGGAGACAGCTGCCGGAGGAACCTGTTGAATGTTTTATTGCCGATTTGCGTTATCTCGCCCAGCGGTGCCGTTTCGGTGACATGACAGACCAGCTCACTAGAGACATTTTAGTAACTGGCATGCGTGACCAGAAGCTGCGATGTGAGCTTCTTAGGGATCCGGATCTAACGTTAGAAAAAGCCATGCATGCCTGCAGATTGTCTGAGGTCGTTGTATTGCCAGATGATCACCGGGACTTGGGAGATAAGTCTGTTCACCAGGCTGGATTTAGTAGAGCCCTGCCTCAGAGGGGAAACAATGCTTTTCTGCCGCGTGCCAACCCTGGTCCTGCTGATGTGCCCCCAAAAAGGTGCCCTAACTGTAACTACATGCACCACAGACGGTCGACGTGCCCTGCCTATGGCAAGGCTTGTAATTTTTGTAACAAACTGAATCATTTCGTTTCTGCCTGCCGCTTATTCCGTTCTCGTGGGAGACAGGTACAGATTTCCAGACCCAGTCTAAACATGCTTAAACAATCTGATAGCTGTTCCAACCCACAGCCCGATGTTGCTGAATCCTATGATGCAGATCCAATTAATTCTCCCGAGGATTCGAATGTGTTTACCCTCCTCCAGGCACCTGGCCAACGTCTTGATCCCTCCGTGTCTGTGACTGTCAACAATGTAACCTTCCTTGCGAAGTTAGATACTGGGGCAAAGGTCAATGTTTTGTCAATAAATCTTTTCAACAAGATAAGGACTAATGAGGCCTTGGTCGCTGACAATGCTACTCTACACGCCTATGGTGGAGAAATTCTCAGGCCTGTGGGGAGGGCCACTTTAACTTGCAGGCTACAGAAGGCCACGAGAAACTTGATTTTTTATGTTTTGAACTCTGACTGTGTTACCCTGCTGGGAAACCGTGCGTGCCAAGATCTTGGCCTGGTGTCCTTCAACCACACGGTCCACAAAGTGCAACTGTCATTTAACCCGATTGCAGAATACCAGGACCTGTTCAACGATGACCTGGGAAAGTTACCACTGACATACCATATTTCCATTGACCCAAATGTACAACCCGTGGTCCGCGCACCTCACAGGGTGTCCCACGCCATGAAAGACAGGGTCGAGGCGATGCTTAACAACATGGTCGACAAGGGGGTGCTAGAAGCGGTCAGCGAGCCCACCGATTGGGTCTCCACCATGGTTGCCACGATAAAGAAAGACAAGAATGAAATACGTGTGTGTATCAACCCCAAGGACTTAAACCTTGCCATCAGGCGACCACACTACCCCATGCGGTCCGTTGAGGACGTGGCGGCTCAGGTCGGGCAAGCCACCGTCTTTTCGGTCCTAGACGCTAAGAACTCGTTCTGGCAGATCCCGTTGGACAAAGCATCTTCCGACCTGACAACCTTCGCCACACCATTCGGCAGATTCAAATTCCTGCGAATGCCATTCGGCATCAATTCCGCTAGTGAGGTGTTCCAGCGAACGATGGAGCAGATATTCTCGGGCCTGCCATGTGCCATCATCGTGGATGACATCTTAGTCTATGGGAAGGACATTGCCGAACATGACCAGAACCTCCGCCGCGTCCTGGATCGGGCGCGAAAGGCCAACCTGAAGCTGAACCCAAAGAAGTGCCGGTTTCGTGTCTCAGAAGTCACGTATGTTGGACACGTTTTCACCTCTAACGGACTAAAACCCGACCCTTTGAAGGCAGCGGCCATCTCTGAGATGGCAGCCCCCACCGACGTGCCAGGTCTACAACGTTTCTTGGGCATGGTGAACTACCTTGGGAAGTTTGTACCACGTCTCAGTGAGCTGAGTGCTCCCCTGCGGCAGCTGACAAAAAAGGATATCGCCTGGGTCTGGCTCCCACAGCACCAGCAGGCGTTTGACTGTCTCAAGTTGAAACTGATTAACACTCCGACGTTGCGATTTTTTGATGCAGTCGCCCCATCACCGTCACATGTGACGCTTCTAAGTTTGGCCTGGGCGCGGCATGCCTCCAATCTGTCGATGGATCGTTACATCCTGTCTCCTATGCCTCCCGCACCATGACGGACACCGAGCAGCGGTACGCTCAGATCGAGAAGGAGCTGCTTGCGGTGGTGTTTGCCTGCTCCAAGTTCAGAGACTTCCTGTTTGGCAGCAGATTTACAGTCGAAACCGACCACCAGCCACTGGTGACAATCCTGAACAAGCCGATTCATGGGGTCCCCTGCTCAGCGTCTGATGTCCAGAACAACCAGATCTACCATCCCGATTGCCCAGCGCCAGCTGAAACCTCGGGTGCTGGAGCCTGCCTCTGTGCAGAGGCGCATTCAAGAGAAACATGACAGCCAGCGGCGTTCCCACGATCGGTCGTGCAGACCACTCAATCCTCTGTTGCCTGGACAGGTTGTTCGATTGCAAACCGCCAGTGGTCACTCCCGTCTGGCTACTGTGGTTGGGGTGGCCGACTCACCTCGTTCGTATCTGGTCGACTATGAGAGAACCATCTACCGTAGAAGCCGACAACACCTGCTTGCGGTTAATGAGCCGAAGCCGCAGGCCCCGGGCCCCTATGCCCCGCCGCTCTCATACCAGCAGCCGGCTCCTGTCCCAGCCAGCATTCCCTGCATGCCTCGGTCCCCATATCGAGCGCCCGGTTCCCCTCTGCGCGGGTCACCTGTTGGCGGTTGCGGTTCTCCCTCTCCTGTTCCTCCAACCCCACCGCCCTTCCCTGGTTCCCCTGCTGTCTCGGGTCCCCCTGTTTCTTCTGCTCCTCCGGGGGAAGGGGGAGGCATCCGTACGCGCTCGGGCTGGATCAGCAAGCCACCTGTTCGTTATGGCAATTCTGTTTAATTCTGTTTAATTCTGTTGTAGTGACAACGGTCTGTTTCTTTTAAATTTTCTAAGGGGAAGGATGTAGGTGGTTTTGCATGCAACCAATAACATAGTTACCTCAGTACCATTAACCCCGCCTAGTTAACATCAATCATAACGCCTTCCCCTTCCTGGATACGGTTCACTAGAAGAATGTAGCCAGTATTTGAGGATGTATGTAATACCTTGTGCTATCATTAAAATGTGTTGAACACTTTTAGAGTTTGTAAATTGCTTATTTACAGACAGGCTAGATGCAAGAAGATTGTTCCCGATGTTGGCGAAGTCCAGAACAAGGGGACACAGTTTAAGGATAAGGGGGAAGTATTTTAGGACCGAGATGAGAACATTTTGTTTCACACAGAGAGTGGTAAATCTGTGGAATTCTCAAAAAGTTGTTGAGGCCAGTTCATTGGCTATATTTAGGAGGGAGTTAGATGTGGCCCTTGTGGCTAGAGGGATCAGGGGGTATGGAGAGAATGCAGGTACAGGATACTGAGTTGGATGATCAGCCATGATCAAATTGAATGGCGGCGCAGGCTCGAAGGCCGAATGGCCTACTCCGGCACCTATTTTCCATGTTTCTGTGTTTCTATGATTTGGGTCAGAACTCTCTGCAGACAGCGCCTATCCATGCCTTCCAGAAATGCAGAATAACCCGCTTATTTATTCAAGAACTTTGTAATGTATTCAAGGATTGAACATCCCCTGTTCCTTCTTCCAACAAGCGAATTTTGGTGCACTTTGCTTTCCTCTATTTTATAAAGCATGCATGGAATTGGAGACAGAATACATGGATTTTTAAAATAAATAGTAAACGCATTAATTGGTCCGCAAACGTGCACACAACAGAAGTGGCTTCGATGGTGACATGAATGTTTTGGTAGATACACACCACACGGGCGCAAACTCAAAATCCATAACAACCTGTCACTGGGGAGAGGGATAATTGTAACATTAGTGCTTCATGCACTATATTTAGCCCAGAGTTTGAGTTAGTTCACCAACAGTTCTAATCCGTGACTCAATACAGCATCGACAGCTTTTCTCCTTGAAACAGAATGCGTTGGTATCAGCTGAGGTCGGTGGAATTGATTTATTATCCACTACTTGCTGCAATTGGAGTTTTCGGTAGGTCTTTGTGCGCACAGCGTGTCGGGAGAACATTACGCTAAACCATATGGGTTTTTTTATTGTGGAAGGAATAAAGAATAATATGTTAGATAGATAGATAGATCAAAAAATCCTTTATTCCCTTCTCTATAAAAATCTACTGCAAAATAGCACAGAGAGAATTTAGAAAAGGAGTTTTTACAATTAATTCGAAAGAACATTGTGGCGATTTGGCCGAGCACCATAACAAGTTGGTGTCGGAATAGATCGGTTGATTTGATTTCACAATTTCTGCTGCAGACTCACCACTCTATGTGAGAAAAGTGTTTCCTCGTCTCCGTTCTAAATGGCTTACTCCTTATTCTTAAACTGTGCCCCCTGATTCTGGACTCCACCAACATCGGGACCATGTTTCCTGCCTCCAGCGTGTCCAAGCCTTAACAAACTTGTATGTTTCAATGAGATCCCCTCTCCAGAGTGTACAAGCCCAGCTGCTCCATTCTGTCAGCATATGACAGTCCCGCCATCCCGGGAATTAACCGTGTAAACCTACGCTGCACTCCCTCAATAGCAAGAATGCCCTTCCGCAAATTAGGGGACCAAAACAGCACACAATACTCCAGGTGTGGTCTCAAGATGGCGGTGTACAGCTGCGCAAGGATCTCTTTGCGCCTATATTCGATCCCTCTTGTTATAAATGCCAACATGCCATTCGCTTTCTTCACTGCTTGCTGTATCTTCATGCCTACTTTCATAGACTGATGTACAAGTACCCCAGATCCCGTTGCACTTCCCCTTTTCCCAACTTGACGCCAATAATATTGTAATCGGCCTTCCTGTTTTTGCAACCAAAGTAAATAACCATACATTTATCCGCATTAAACTTCATCTGCCCACTCCCCCAACTTGTCCAAGTCTCCCCACATTCCCATAGCACCCTCCACACAGTTCACACTGCCACCCAGCTTTGTGTCATCTGCAAATTTGTTAATGATGCCTTGAATCCCTTCATCAAAATCATTGGTGTATATTGTAAATAGCTGCGGTCGCAGCACCGAGCCTTCCGGTACCCCACTAGTCACTGCCTGGCATTCCGAAATGGACCCGTTAATCCCTACTCTTTGTTTCCTGTCTGCCAACCACTTCTCTATCCATGTCAGCACTCTATCCCGAATACCATGTGCCCTAATTTTGCCCACGTCCATTTTCTGAGTTACATCTTAAAAAAATTACATCTTAAAAAGATTTTCCCTTCGTAAATCCATGCTGACTCGGATAGATCCTGTTACTGCTATCCAAATGTGCGGCTATCTCATCTTTTATATTTGACTCCAGCATCTTCCTCACCACCGATGTCAGACTAACTGATCTATAATTCCCCGTTTTCTCTCTCCCGCATGTCTTCAAAAGTGGAATAACATAAGCTACCCTCCAATCCACAGGAACTGATCCTGAGGCGATAGAACATTGTAAAACTATCACCAATGCTTCCACGATTTCTAGAGCCACTTCCTTAAGTATCCTGGGATGCAAACCATCAGGCCCTGTGTATTTATCAGCCTTCAGTCCCATCAGTCTATCCAACACCATTTACTGCCTAATGTGGATTTCCTTCAGTTCGCCTGTCACCCCTGATTCTCTGGTCACTACTATATCAGGAAGATTGCTTGTGTGCTCCTTAGTAAAGACAGATCCAAAGTACCTTTTCAACTCCTCTGCCATTTCCTTGTTCCCCATAATAAATTCACCTTATTCGGTCTTCAAGGGTCCAACTTTGGTCTTAACTATTTTTTTCCTCTTCACATACCGAAAGAAGCTTTTACTATCCTGCTTTATATTCTTGGCTAGCTGACCTTCGTACCTCATCTTTTCTCCCCGCATTGCCTTTTTGGATATCTTCTGTTGTACTTTAGACATTACCCAATCCTTAAACATTACCCAATCCTTTTGCTTCCCGCTCATCTTTGCTACGTTGTACTTCTTCTCTTTCAAAAGTAGAATATTTAAAATATTTATGTGGCGATACCGAAAACGTGCCGATTTATTTACGTTCTTATGACGGTGGTGCGTCCTATTGGCCAGACAGCAAATGCAGCAATAACTAACACCAGCATTGGACATTGTAGAGTGCGAGTGTATTCGAACGGGAACCTATACTGAGATCGAATAGACATCGTGCAAGACCTATGTAGGTATCGAGAAGGAATCGGATTCGCCCGACATATTGACAGTTCCTAGATTTGTTTCTCCTCAAACCAGTCCACAGAGGGATTGGTTGCAATGATGCCTCGACGTTTTAATTCGGCGACTCGATTACACAATATTGTGCTCATTTGATTCTGTGCTGCCGGCCTGTGTCTGTTACACGTGTCTAAACCCAAATGCCCTAATGCATAACTAATAATGTAATCTCA
Organism: Raja brachyura; assembly: GCA_963514005.1. Next base: position 30,581,360 of record OY740785.1, on the reverse strand, counting down.
CGATCCAGGGGTACAGAGCGAACATACTGATTCAGTTAGTTGTTAATTAGGTAATCATTCTGTAACTGCATTCATTGCCTTCTGGTCAGTGGTTACTGCACTCGTACATTGCTTAGTCAATGTTGGAACATTCTGAAATGTCCTGATTTCATTTAAGTTTGTCCGCATCTGTAACAGTTCATTTTTACCTTAACATCTCACTGTCCAAGAAAACACATCAACAGATGCAGTGTCACGACCTCACAATTAGTAATCATAATCAATAGAAGTCCAGATTAACCCGCTCGCGCTTCTTTCAGGAGAATCGTTGAATGTGATCTGTTATTTATCAGCCGATAAGTACATGTATATTTTGTTTTCATTCTCTTTCAGTGAACGTCGTGGCGATCGTGATTCTGTGCCGGGGAAAGTGCGGTCTATCCAAATGCATCACTCATTACCTACTGGCCATGTCAACTGCGGACCTCTCCGTTATTATATGCAATGTAATTTTGTATCGCATGACAGACATTTTTTGGGAGGTATCTTCCTTAAGCAACACTAATGTGTGCAGATTCGTGCACATCCTGGCTCGCGCGGCCGTTGACTACTCAGTTTGGTTCACGGCAGCGTTTACATTTGATCGCTTTGTGGCCATTGCCACGCAGCATCTAAAAACACAATATTGCACCGAGAGTACCGCGATGTTGATTATAGTCACACTGGGCGTAGGCTTCTCTTTAAAAAACATCCCCTGGGCATTCGCTTATGTTCCATACGACATACCAAATGTGCAGGATATGGGGTGTCAGATAGCATTACAATTCTACACCCAGACACCATGGATTGTATTTTCTTGGACTGAACAGTTGCTGACTCCAGTTATCCCATTTTGTTTGATTTTGTTATTCAACGTCCTCACCATCAGACGCGTTTTAGTGGCTATCAAGGTCCGCAGGAATCTCCGGGATCTCGGTCATGGAGAGAAAGGAATTGACGAAGAGACGAGAAACCGCAGACGGTCCATCGTTTTACTAATTGCAATCTCCACCAGTTTTATCCTGCTCTGGGCTGCAACGGTCGCACATTTTGTTACCTTTCGAATTTTCAGCGCTTTCAAACGTAGGAGTTACATCAATCCCTTCCCAACATTTGAACAAACAGGGATAATGCTTCAGCTTCTGAGCTCCTGCACAAACACAGCCATTTACACCGTGACGCAAAGAAAGTTCAGATCAGAGCTATTCCTTGCGCTCACGTATCTCTGCAGTCTCATGAGAAAATTGGTGATATAGAAAGAAAGGCAGATGGCACCAGACATTATTTTGTAACATAGATCGTCATTTCACGCAGAGTATAGATTTTGTTTCATAAAACTCTGTTGGGCTGAATGCAAACAATACAGGCTGATTGCTGAGAGAATACATGTCTAAATAAATGAAATAAAAATGTTCACTGCCTACTTCAACTATGGTTATGCATTGAGTTCTTCTTCAGAAGCCTTGTTCTTCAGCTACGTTGCCCCGGATGAGAACTGCCGCGTACGATGGACAGTGCGTTGTTGATGGAATGTTTTGTGTCCGCTGCGTTCCAGCGACTGTACCACCTATAACCGAACTTGTACTCCCATCGCATAGCTTCTTTCCGACCCCCCCCCCCCCCCAGCACATCAGTCTGAAGAAGGGTTTCGGCCCGAAACGTTGCCTATTTCCTTCTCTCCATAGATGCTGCTTCACCTGCTGAGTTTCTCCTACATTTTTGTCTAACTCCCATCGCATACTTTGTTGTCATGTCAAATACGTTTTGCTCCAAGATATTTAGAGACCGTGACGTTTTCTATTCGATCGCGTCTCCGCTTCTGCCGTACACTGCTGTATCTAATCTCACTTTCCGCCCTCGGTATTTTTATTAAATCGATTTCCGACGCCAAGGTCAGCAATGGCATCTCCACAAGAGACACCTCACGTTATTTTCTTCTGTCGTATATTATTTCCTGTGTTATTTTTGCACCAAAACTGACTTACTTTCCCACCCGTAGTTGTTAACTCCGCGAATATTTTCGCAGGTAAATCAATATTATTAAGTTTCAAAGAGTAAGTCATTTTTTGAAAATATGACGATAAATATATCCAGTGGCGATACTGTTGTGATATGTTTGAGGACAAAGGGGAAAAGGTTAAATTGAGAGCTGATTACATTTTCTCGGTATGTTTTATAAGAAATGTTGAATCGGGGTCGGTTACGATTATACCTCCATCGTGAGTACGATGATTGAAACATGAATGTGATTAGAATTTACCTTCTCGTTGACCAGACAACACACCACTTAGTTGATTGCATGCTGAGCATGGCGTTAGTAGCACTCCACGGAAATGTGAAAATATCAGCCCTGAAGGGGTACGAGATATGTCACGAACAATAGAGCACAGAATGGTGGAGCACATGAATTTGGTATGCAAAGTTCTGATAGAGAGAGGCAGACCAGATGCAGGGAGCATGTTTCCGCGAGCCGCCACATCTGGAACCAAGGGAGCGAGGCACTGTATTAGGGGACACTATCTTTGAATCAAATATAGAATAACGTTTGACTTATGTGGGGGAGGGGGGTGGGGGGTGGTATCTCTAACACGAACAAACTTGGAGGCCCTAACGTGAAAATATTGACAGAAGGTTGTATACATATCAAGACATAATAACCTGTGAAACATGTGGCTGCATCATCAGCGCATTATCACATTACTCAGCAGCAAACACTCTCAAAGTAAAACACAAAGTGCTGGAGCAACTCAACGGATCACGAAGCAAACCTGAATAAAATAGAAAAACGACGCATTAATTGTGGTATTTGTTCGGACATCGCTTTTCCACTCCCCCTAAGAGGCTACTGGACCAGCTATTCCAACTATTTCTGTTTCACTCCTAATCTGGCATCTGCAGTTCCATGTGGAGACACGTGCTCTTTGATGCATTTTCCATTCCCCTTTCACAATGCCTGCTTGGAGATTTATAAAATAGATTTATGAAACCGAACAATGGTGCCGAACAATGGCTGCCGCTGCCAACGGTCTGTCAGGTCTATTTCCCCATTTGTTGTTTTTAGTTATTGCGAAATGGATGTGTTAATGTACCTTTATTGTTGTGTTATGTGAGGGGCGCATGGGCATTTTTTAGTCTCTTTCCTCGATGGACATGCAACTTTTTTTCATATCGTATCTCGGTCCGCTCTGCGGCCTAACATTGCGGATCCAATGTTGAGGCCGATCTGTGATCCACACACCTTGGTGCAATGTGGGCGCTGGAGACTGGCGGTAGTTGATAGTTGTGGAGCCACCTTCTCTCTCTCCTTCACTCCTGTCGCTTTGTCTCTGCGACACGGCATAGTTTAATTTCATGACGTGCAGCTCCTTCCTGCACGGATTTCTTCCAGTAGCGCCTTTCCAGTGGAATGTGCTCCCAGTTGCTCGATGTAATATAGAATTTCTTCAGACTGTTTTTGATATTGTCCTTGAATCATTTATTTGGCCCGCCGGACGGCTCGCCGACCTTCCTTCAATTGAGAGTACAGGATTTATTTAGGGAGACGTGTGTTGGACATGCGGATGACATGGCCAATCCGTCGAAGTTGGTGCTATATTATTATGGTGGGGATGCCGGTCATGTTGGCTTCCTCCAAAATGCTGATGTTGGTGCGTTTTTCCTCCCAGCTGATCCTCAGAATCTTTTGTAAGGATCGTTGATGGTATTGTTCAAGGGCTCTCGGGTAGATGGTGCATGAGTTGGCTCCAAACAACAGGGTGGAGAGGACGACGGCCTCTGTAGACCAGCAGTTTTGTTTGTGCCTTTAGGTCTCGGTCTTCAAATACTCTTTTCCTGAGTTTGTTGTAGGGTCGTCTGGCACAACTCAGGCAATGGTTGACCTCGGTGTCGATGTCAGCTTTTGAGAAAAGAATGCTACCAAGGTAGGGGAAGTCGTCAATATTTTCAAGAGTGGTGTCGTCCACTTTGATAGTGGGCTGGGTAGACGGCTGGTTGAGTGGAGGTTGATGTAAGACCTGGGCCTCCTTGATATTTAAGGCTAGGCCCATGGATCTGCATTCCTTAGCAAAGGCTGTCACGATGCCCTGGAGGTCTGCAGAGTGTACTGCAATGGCGCAGTCGTCTACGTATTGAAGCTCCATAATGGCGGTGTTATTGATTTTGGTCTTGGCCTTCAATCTATTAAGGTTGAAGCGGTCATCATCATTTCTGTAGAGGATTGAGATCCCCTGTGGCAGCTCTTCACCAACACCATTAAGATGAAATATGGCAGCAATAAAGACGAGAAACAGGGTGGGTGCGATGATGCATCCCTTTTTGACCCCAATTTCCAGGGTTCGGACGCAGAGCCGCAGTTGCTGAGCACTGTGACCGACATGCCATCATGTAGAAGCCTCAATATTCCGATGTACTTGTCAAGACAACCATGCCCTGATAGTATGCTCCAAAGATCCTGTTGGTCTCAAGAGTCAAAAGGCTTTGTCTGGTCAATGAGGCCATGCACAAAGGCTGCCTTTGTTCATGGCATTGTTTTCCTGGAGTTGGCGTTCTGTGAATATGATATCTGCTGTACCTCTGGATGGGCGCACGCTACGCTGTGATTCTGGGAGTATCTCCGTAGACAGCTGGAGAAGTCGGTCTGCGAGGAGACGAGCAGGGACTTTGCCTGTTGTTGTCAGGAGTAAGATGCCCCTGTAGTTTCCACATTCGACCTTGTCCCCTTCATAAAATGGTCACTATTAGCGCATTTGTGAGCTCTGAGGGAAGTTCTTCTCTTTTCCAGACCTTGAGGAGTAGGGCGATGATGTGGTACAGGAACGTTGGTCCACGTTCCGTTAATATCTCAGCTGGGATCCTATTTGGACCGGTAACCTTGTTGTGCTTACGGCTTTCGATGGCATCTTGAATCTCTGTCATAGTGGGAGATTCTTCCATGTCTTCTCTGATGGGACTCTCGCGGATGCGGTGAGTAATGTCTGGTCCTGTTGAGCTGTCAAGGTTGAGAAATTCCCGGAAGTGCTCTTTCTTTCAGGCGTTAATGGACTCATTCACCTTCAGCAGTTCTTGTCCGTCATTTGAGCGGAGGGGGGTTAAGCTGCGGTGGCTTGGACCATAGGCAGCCTTAGTAGAGCTGAAGAAGCCTCTGGTGTCACCAGAGTCTGCCAGTCTCTGGATTTCCAGAGCCTTATCTGTCCACTAAGAGTTCTTAAGCTCCCTCACCCGGCTCACATTATTGTCAATTCGTCCTCCTTTACTGTAAAGCTGAGACCCAGCGTTGGCATGTTTCTAACAGCGTTTCAAAAACCATAACTCCCACCAGTTTCCCTACTGTCAAGTCAGTACGAATGTTTACATTTGTCTTGTTATCAAAGTTCTTTGCAGCCTATTTGAATAATTTTAAAAATTCAAAGAAATTGCAAGATTCAAAGAACACAGCTCGCTGACCATGTAATGAGGGTGGAGCATGATTGCCCAGACTCCATGGTCATAGTTTTGGGGGATTTTAACAAAGCTAACCTCAGCCATGACCGGCCAAAGTACAGACTTCAGGTTACCTGTCCTACCAGGGGGGAGAGAACACTGGAACACTGTTACACGTTAATCAAGAATGCATATCACTCTGTTGCCCGGGCGGGTCTGTTACTCTGTTACTGCTTAACTCGGACAGCTCCGACGGTCGAACGAGGAAGCCTACAGGAGCGGGGATACAGTTCTCTACTGGAAGACAAAGTACAAGATGAGAAGAGGTATCAGAGCTGCGAAGGAAAGGTACTCAAAATTGAGGAACAAGTTCTCAGCTAGTGACTCTTCTTCAATTTGGAAGGGCTTGCAAGAAATCACCAGCTACAAGAGGAAAGCCGCCCGCTCTTTGGACAATCGTCCGGAATGAGTTCTATTGCTGGTTTCACAAGCATAACCATAACCCTGGTAACCTCTCCCACCTCCCCAACTAACACTTCACACCTACTCACTGCCTGACCCCAGACTGCAAAGACTGGACCCTTCTACACCCACTCCTCCCTAATCACCACTTCACATCTACTTAAAGCAAGACTCCAGTTTGAAAAGACTAGATTATTCCCAACCAAACCAACCCCCACACCAACTAACAGCCTGACTCCAGTCTGCAAATATTGGACCCTTTTGCATCCCACGACTCCCCATTCATCACTTAACACCTACTTAAAGCAAGACTCCAGTCAGAATAGACTGGACCCTTTCCCACCCACCCTTCTCCAATCACCACTTAACCCAATACCCACCCCTACCGTGCTGCACAACACCACTTCTCCATTATCAGCAAAAAAAGTAGAGGAAGTGGTGAGGCTGTTCAGAAGACAGAAAAGCCAGATATCTCCAGGACCGGACAATGTTTTCCCCTCTCAAGCTCTGTGCCAAACAACTGTCAAGCCAATTCAAATTTATTTGTCATATACACATAAAAGATGTGCAGTGAAATGAAAGTGGCAATACCTGCAGATTGTGCAAAAACAACAGAACAGAATAGAACAGAACCAGCATTTACATTTTAGAAAAAAAAAAGACACAACACCACAGTAAATTAGTCCAAGGTGAGAAAATAGTTTACAGTCCTGATGGCCTTTGGGAAGAAAGTCCGTCTCATCCTCTGTTTTCACAGCATGACAGTGGAGGAGCTTGCCTGACCGTAGCAGCTGGAACAGTCCGTTGCTGGTGTGGTGGGGTCCCTCGTTATGTTGCAGGCTCCGGATCTGCACCTCCTGTTGTATAGGTCCTGCAGCGGGGTGAGTGTAGTTCCCATCGTTCGTTCGGCTGAATGCACTACTATCTCCAGAGCCTTTCGATCCTGGCACCGGCATACACAGACATTTCAAACCAGTCCCTGCAAACCTGTACTGTCTTTGCCTGCTTCAAAGCCTCCACTATTGTCCCTATTCACAAAAAGGCACGGATTACTGTTCTTAATGACTACAGGTCTGTCGCACTCTGTAGTCATGAATATCAAAGTTCGTTTCTTAAAGAGCAGACAACAACAATCTGGTTAAAGGTAAACCAAGGCAAACTTTAATCGATTTGTCAGACGGGAGTGGCAAGATCTACAAAACGTACACATGTTGCTCAAAGCAAAGGAGAGAGCGCAATTATACATTTGTCTTAGCAGCAAAACACTTCTGCCAAGTTTGAATATGGCACGACTGAAAGATTCTACAGCCTTTCAGAATATAAGAAAAGCAGGGTCCAAATCAAGCTCATCCAAAAACAAGTTGTTATTTATCTCTGAAGCGTCAGCTATTTTTCAATCTTGGCTTCTTTATGGCCTTGAAATAAGCACGTGTTATTATGCAGGTTTCCATCTTAATGTATTTATTAAAAAGACAACCTGTCCTCCATATTGTGTTCCATATAATTTGCAAAGTCACTCATACTTGACACCGAGCAATTATTTTTTCCACCATACTGACGGATTTGAGGAGTTCAACGCCATCAACTTCGGTGGCACCTTTTACGTCAACACATACCACTATCGACGTTGCCTTTGTCTTTGGCTTCCAGTCCAGCAGTCGCTTCTACATGGTGATGTGAAAGCAGGGCACCCAAACCTACTGTGAGGAGAAGCTTTCCAAACCCAGCGATACACTAGCGTCTAGATCAGGGTGATGAATCCCACCACAGGACGAGAGGGGGTAGCACCTCAACTGTGCAACGATCTACGACGAGACTGGCGACACCCTTGGGCAGGAGCGAATTTCATGGCACAACCCCATTGTAGGCTGAAAGGATTACACCGCCTACATGTGGCACCTGATCCTTCGACCTCTCCCCCCTTCCTATCTCCCCCACCCCTCCTCTCGCCAGCAGCGCACCGAGAAGCAGCAGCAAATCACCCCATGGAGCTGCTCAGGCGAGGGTTTCATGAGTGCAGATTGGGGCGTTCGCACTCCGACCTCAGCTGCCAATTCTCCGGAACCCGCTCGGGCTTGGACAGTTTCTTCTAGCACTGCGGACTCGAGCCCGAGGTGATCGAGAACCTGGCCAGGGAAAGGTTTGCCGCCGATGCCGCCGATGCCGCCTTCTCGAAAGCCTTGCCTTCAAGTTTCGCAGCATGAAGCTGCTCAGACTTGGAGAGCGATCCGTCCTGGCTCAGCAGCAGCGATAGCGGCAACGCCTCTGCTCTCTCGGGCATCGAGCGCAATGCCAGGGTCATCCAGTGGCTGTACGGCTACAAAAAGGCCAAGGACCCCAAAGGCAAGGCTCCATCTCTCTATAATAAAAATAAAATAAAAAAATATTGCCCCCCAATTTTTTTTATTTACTCTGTATTTTATTTATTATTTTTCAAAGGGAGCAGCAACCGCACCCATCGCAAAAAAAATCAAATACCGATCGTGAAATCCGGGCTAAATAACACGGCTTTTAAATTGCCCGGCAGAATTTTAGGTGGCCATTGGCAACTGGGCAACGGTTAATTTTGAACCCTGTACATTCTCCCACCTACACCAAGACGTATTTAAGGTCACAAATTATGGATACCCATCTAGAAGATCAGCTGAAACAGCGTGTTGCAAACAAATATGCAAATGTTTTCCCACAAAAAAATAGAAAGATAGACAAATAAAATTGGTGCAGGAGGAGGCCATTTGGCCCTTAGAGCCAGCACCGCCATTCATTGTGATCATGGCTGATCGGCCCAGATCAATAACCCGTGCCTGCCTTCTCCCCATATCCCTTGATTCCACTAGCCCCTAGAGCTCTATCTATCTCTCTCTTAAAGCCATCCAGTGACTTTGCCTCCACTGGCCTCTGTGGCAGAGAATTCCACAAATTAACAATTCTCTGGGCGAAAAAGTGTTTTCTCACCTGAGTCTTAACTGGCCGCTCCTTTATTCGAAAACTGTGGCCCCTGGTTCTGGACTCGCCCAACATTGGGAACATTTTTCCTGCATCCAGCTTATGCATTCCTTTCATAATTGTATATATTTCCATAAGATTCCCCCTCATCCTTCTAAACTCCAGTGAATACAAGCCTAGTCTTTTCAATCTTTCCTCATATGACAGTTCCGCCATCCCAGGGCTCAATCTCGTGAACCTACGCTGCACTGCCTCAATCACAAGGATGTCCTTCCTCAAATATGCCGTCAAAACGTGAAAATGTGAAAAATATACATTTTCTAGATGTGCTGGGATGCATCCTCAATGATGTGACCTGGGGTAATCGGATGTTTCGGGTCTCACAACATCAGACACCAGGTGACCCAGCCGGGATTGCACAGGTCCCGACTTGCGACCCAGCAGCAACCGCCCACGGATCAGCCATCTTAATAACTACTCTGCAGCGTTTGGATGACTCTAGTGCATGGAGGGACTGGGCTTTGTGGGGTGAATCCGGCCGGGCTCCTCCTGCGTCTCTCCAGATTCAAGGCCTGTGCACGTCTGTTTCTTTCGCCGAGCATTTCATTCTCGCTGGTGGATTTTTAGGCCACGGTGGTTCATTAGGCCTTTCCGTAACTTTGTTCGGTGTCTTTCTGAGAAAAGACACAGTCTGGGGTGCTAATCCAGCCTGTGGGTGTCGTCTTTCCGTGCCGTAAACTGTCTCTCCAGTAGTCATTAAAAGGTTAGTTAACTTTAGAATTAACTTTTTTTTTCATTTTCTTGAAGTTAGTACATAGTAGTTCGATTTTTACAAAAGAATCTACATTTTGAAGTATATCTAATTGAAGTTTATTGGATGCGGTCTTATTAGATTACAGCTAACAATGCGACATTCCAACATGAAAAGGTTGTCCACCCCTATTCTAACTTCATCTTCTGCCGAGCTTCCTCAGCTGCAACATAATGAATGAATTGCTGCATTACTGCAAACAGATCCATGATGACCCTGAAAACATGCAGATTTTTATAATATACAAATTATATTAAATATATGATACAAAAAGAAAGTCGTAAACTATGGAATTCATATTTTTCAGTATTATCAAGGAAAAGAAAGCAGTTCCAAGTGTTCGATATTATTCATATGGAGGAGAAAATATAATTGCTCAAAAACCTACCTAAATTTTGCAATCGCCCTAAAGTTAATCCCCCTTGCCCTCTCCCCCTTCCCTTCCCTCTCCCTTCCCCATTCTCTCCCCACTCTCTCCCTCCCCCAACTCTTTCTCCCCACCCCCCTTTCCCTCTCTTTCTCCCATTCCCCTCTCTCTCCCCTCTCACTCCTCCTCTCTCTCTCCACCTCTCACATCCCCCCATCTCCCTTGCCTGCAGCGTTGGAGGGCCCGCGCCGAGGGGAGGCGTGGGTCTGGCACGGGAGGCGTGTGTCAGGCGGGGGGGGGGGGGGGGGGGAGGCGAGGGCCCGCGGCGAGGGGAGGGGGTGAGGCGAGGGGGGGGTGCATGCATGTGCTCGGCAGGTTGGAGGCGATGGGCCGGAGGGGTGGGAGGTGGCGTGGGTCCCCTGGGTGGGGGGTGTTGAATGTGGCGTTGGCCCAGCGGGGGAGGGGTGGCGTGGTCGGAAGTTGATGTGGGCCCAGCGGCGGGGCGTGGTCGGGGTGGTTGGGGGAGGCGAGGCGTGGACCAGGCCGGAACTACGTCTGGGATCGCAGTCACCACAACTGGTAGTTCAGTAGTTCCCGCTCCCACCCGGCGACAGGAGAACGGTCTCCCCGGATCATCCGCCAGCAACTGGACGCCAGGCTGACCAGTGGCGAGGTTCCGATGCTGCGGATGGGGGCGACGGACCGCGCAGACACCGCAGCCGCTCCCCGGAGAAACGGAGCCTTTTCTTTTCCAAATCATCCCGTAGCCGGATTGGAACCCCCGCAGGTTGTTTGCAACCCAGGATAAAAAAAAAACAGACTCCCCCTCCCACAAAGCAATATTCCACTACTTACTGGAGTAAACACGAGGCATCGAGGCGATCACTGATTGTGTGGAATACAAAGAGTGATCTGATCACGCCCGGGCCCACTGGAAACGCGCGAGAGTCAGCGTCATCTACTGCATCACCGGCTTCACCCAATTGCGCAGGCGCGGATGGTCGCAATTTATTCCCCGGAACTTAGCCAGCGGGCCAGAACCAGAATTTCGGGTAATTTCCCTCGAAGTGGAAATGCTGATGGCGCTCCAATTTTTTTTACCTCGGAATCTGGTTCACTCTGGGGAAAAAAAGGAGGTGCGAGCGCATCCAACGCATCCCCCACGCCCCCATCGGATGGCCATGCATTATTTATTATTTCCATAGGTGGTATGCCATTCTTTAAGCAGCAAATGACTAGAAATAGTAAACACAAGAAAGGGGAGTTGTAGAGCTGTATAATAATACTAGACTTAGTGGGAAACGTTGGGTCCCAGCATCACACGGGAGGGCTGGTCACCCAACGCAACATTCGACCTCTCTATTAATTCCAATATTGCTGACAAGTGGGGGCGGCGGGCTTTCAGTGGCCCTAGTATTGGTGTTGAAGGCTGAAGGGAATGGTTTGTAGAGGGCTAGTATGGATATTGTGGGCCGAATGGATTATTGGGTTGGTAGCTCAGTCACTGAGGTCAAGCAGCTCAGTCACTGAGACTTGGTAGTACAGTGACTCAGACCTGGCAGGCTGGCAGCTGAGAAACTGCCAGAAATTCTGCCCAAAACAGGTCACAGACTCTGTGAGAGAGAAGGGGGAGAGGGTGGACTGAATGGATTATTGGGCTGGCAGATCAGTCACTTACCGACTGGTAGGCTGGCAGTTCACTTACTCACGGCTGGTGCGCTGGCAGTGCAGTGACTCACGGCTAGTAGGCTGGCAGTGCAGTCACTTACATCTGGTGGGCTGGCAGTTCGCTTACTCACGGCTCGAGGGCTAGCAGTGCAGGCACTCCCGGCTGGTGGGCTGGCAGTGCAGTGAATCTCGGCTGTTGGGCTGGCAGTGCAGTCACTTACATCTGTTGGGCTGGCAGTTCCCTTACTCACGGTTCGAGGGCTAGCAGTGCAGTCACTCCCGGCTGGTGGGCTGGCAGTGCAGTCACTCATGGCTGGTGGGCTGGCAGTTCAGTCACTAACAGCTGGTGGGCTTGCAGTTCACTTACTCACGGCTGGTGGGCTGGCAGTTTATCACTCACCCTCCTCCCTTCACCCCCCCCCCCCCACCCTGCCCCTTGCCATTCCCCTTCCCACACGCATTCAGTCCATCTCCCCACAACCTCCCCAAGCACTGTTAGTGCCCATTAGGTCCCCACTGTGATGAATAACACGCAGGCATGAAAAGTGGAAGAAGGATGTATTAAAGTTAAAATGTGAATGACCCTTAAAATATAAGAACAATTTAAATGTTAATGATGAGCATTATTACGTTCTTGTGTATCTTGTTGCTGCGTCGTTATGTCTCTTTGCTGTTGATAAAAAAAAAGAGACAATTTAAATGGATAAAAGTGGATAGGTCTCCAGGTCCTGACAGGATATACCCTAGGACATTGAGGGAAGTTAGTGTAGAAATAGCAGGGGCTATATCAGAAATATTTCAGATGTCATTAGAAACGGGAATAGTGCCGGAGGATTGGCGTACTGGGCATGTTGTTCAATTGTTTAAAAAGGGTTCAAAGAATGAACCTAGCAATTATGGACTTATTAGTTTGATGTCAGTTGTGGGCAAATTAATGGAAAGAATACTTAGAGATAATATATATAGGCATCTGGATAAACAGGGTCTAATCAACAACAGTCAATGTGGATTTGTGCCTGGAAGGTCATGTTTGACAAACCTTGTTGAATTTTTTTAAGAGGTTACTAGGGAAATTGATCAGGGTAAAGCAGTGGATAGAAACATAGAAACATAGAAAATAGGTGCAGGAGTAGGCCATTCGGCCCTTCGAGCCTGCACCGCCATTCAATGTGATCATGGCTGATCATCCAACTCAGTATCCCGTACCTGCCTTCTCTCCATACCCCCTGATCCCTTTAGCCACAAGTGCCACATCTAACGCCCTCTTAAATATAGCATGTTTGGATGTTGTCTATATGGATTTCAGTAAGGCCTTTGACAAGGTTCCCCATGGAAGGTTGGTTAAGTAGGTTCAATCTTTGGGTGTTCATAGCGGAGTAGCAAGATGGATTCAACAGTGGCTGAATGGGAGATGCCAGAGAGTAATGGTGGATGGCTGTTTGTCAGGTTGGAAGCCGGTGACCAGTGTGGTGCCTCAGGGACCTGTGTTGAGTCCACTGTTGTTTGTCATGTACATCAATGATCTAGATGATGGGGTGGAAAATTGGATAAGTAAGTATGCAGATGATACTAAGATAGGTGGTGCTGTGGATAATGAAGTAGATTTTCAAAGTCTACAGAGAGATTTGGGCCATTTGGCAGAGTGGGCTGAAAGATGGCAGATGGAGTTTAATGCTGATAAGTGTGAGGTGCTACATCTTGGCAGGTCTAATCAAAATAGGACGTACATGGTAAATGGTAGGGAATTGAGGAATGCTGTGGAACACAGGGATCTAGGAAAACTGAGCATAGTTCCCTGATGGTGGAATCGCATGTAGATAGGGTGGTAAAGAAAGCTTTTGGTGTGCTGGCCTTTATAAATCAGAGAATTGAATATAGGAGTAGGGAAATAATGTTAAAATTGTACAAGGCATTGGTAAGACCAGTTCTTGGGTATGGTGTACAATTTTGGTCGCCTAATTATAGGAAGGATGTCGACAAAATAGAGAGAGTACAGAGGAGATTTACTAGAATGTTGCCTGGGTTCCAGCAACTAAGTTACAGAGAAAGGTTGAACAAGTTAGGTATTTATTCTTTGGAGCGCAGAAGGTTAAGGGGGGACTTGATTGAGGTCTTTAAAATGATGAAAGGGATAGACCGAGTTGACGTGGATAAGCTTTTCCCATTGAGGGTAGGAAAGATTCAAACAAGGGGGCATGACATGAGAATTGAGGGACAGAAGTTTAGGGGTAACATGAGGGGGAACTTCTTTACTCAGAGAGTCGTGGCTGTATGGAATGGTCTTCCTACAGAAGTGGTGGAGGCAGGATCGATGTTTACATTTAAAAGTAAAGTGGATAGGTATATGGACGGGAAGGGAATGGAGGGGCACAATGTAAATAGAACGCGGTGACATAGAAGCATAGAAAATAGGTGCAGGAGTAGGCCATTCGGCCCTTCGAGACTGCACCGCCATTCAATATGATCATGGCTGATCATCCAACTCAGTACCCTGTACCTACCTTCTCTCCATACCCCCTGATCCTTTTAGCCACAAGGGCCACATACAAATCCCTCTTAAATATAGCCTACGAACTGGCCTCAACGACCTTCTGTGGCAGAGAATTTCCCAGATTCACCACTCTCTGTGTGAAAAAAAGATTTTCTTATCTTGGTCCTAAAAGACTTCCCCTTAGCCTTACACTGTGACTCCTTGTCCTGGACCTCCCCAACATCGGGAACAATCTTCCTGCATTTAGCCTCTGCAACCCCCTAAGAATTGTGTAAGTCTCTATGAGATCCTCCCTCAATCTTCTAAATTCCAGCGAGTGCAAGCCGAGTCTATCCAGTCTTTCTTCATATGGAAGTCCTGCCATCCAACAGTCCTGACAAGTTGTATCGAACTAGAACACGGCGCAACATTTGTATCGAACGCCGGGGTACAATGGAAATCGAATGCCCGGGCCACAGTGTATCCGCCTCCCCGTCACTCTCTGCGATCCTCAGTCCCAGCATCGCCGCCGTCGCCGGCACCTCCCTGCCCCGCAGTTCGCTCGTCCAGGCCTCCCCCTCTCTTTGCCTCTCCCTCTGCCCTTTGCCCCCTTGCGCCCCCTCTCTACTCCACCACCCTCTCTCTCTCTCCCTCCACGAGGCTGACACGTTGACCGTAGCAAACATGCAGCACGCCAGGAGTTGTAGTATTGCAGGAGTTAGATAGAACTCTCTCGTCTAGCGGAATCCATGGATATGGGGAGAAGGCAGACACGGGTTACTGATTATGGATGATCAGCCATGATCACAATGGATGGTGGTGCTGGTTGGAAGGGCCAAATGGCCTCCTCCAGCACCTATTTACTATGTTTCTATGACTTTATTACAGGTTTCATTTTTACCTTGGCATGCCAGGCATAATCCAACTATTGCCACACCACGCCAGAGACACGGAATCGAACGTGACTTTGTGTGCTGTCTTTGTGTGTAGGTGATTCGTTCTCGACGTGAAGGCTTGCTATTCGTTTGCGTGATGCAAGTGTTGCCTCAACACGAGAACGTGCTCAGCGAATTGGCCAAAGTGAACACCGAGGCCCCTATAGAACTCTACTCTTTTGATTAAGTTTACACGTGGTTCCATGCGGTGGCAAAACCGGCTTGCAGTCTCTTTGTCGATTCCTCGAATTTCAATTCTGCGATAAAGTAATTGGTGACATTCAGATATGCAAGTGTCCACTGTCGAAACAACAAACTCGCCGTAGCAATGAACCGATCTTTCCCTTTGCAGTCGGACTGAACGGAAACCTGAATTAATCCGCTCAGGCTTCATCCAGTG
Organism: Raja brachyura; assembly: GCA_963514005.1. The sequence goes on along the minus strand of OY740785.1, from coordinate 30,565,865 downwards.
GAATTATTGAACGTGCGGGGTAATTTACCAGTCAATAATTAGATATTATTATTATTATTATTATTATTATTATTATTATTATTATTATTATTATTATTATTATTATTATTATTTGCAGTATATTGGATAATATACATATATTGTTTTTATTCTGTTTCAGTCAACCTAGTGACGCGTATGATTATGTCCCATGGAAAGTGCGGTCTATCCAAATGAATCATTCGTTACCTGGTGGCCATGGCAACAGCGGATATCTCCGTTATTATCTGCAATATGATATTGTCTCTGGTAGCCAAAACGTACAGGCGGGAAATTTTCTTACTCAACCTTTATGTCTGCAGATTCACGCACTTCCTTGCTCACGCGACTGTTCAGTTTGGTTCACTGCCGCGTTTACTTTCGATCGTTTTATGGCCATTTCCACGCAGCATTTAAAATCCAAATATTGCACCAAGAGATCCGTGACGATGATTATCGTCACACTGAGCGCAGGCTTCCGCTTAAAGAACATTCAATAGTCAATAGTCAGATTTATTCGGCACATACAGAATAGAGTTCAGTGAAATGAATTGGACAGCAGCGGTACAATAAAAAAAGAACACACAATACAGAATTTTAAAAAAAAACAAGCATCCACCACAGCATTCATCCCTGTGTTGGAAGGCACAAAGTTCAGTCAATCTTCCTCCATTGTCGACCGTGGTCGAGACCATAATCTCTGCAGACGCCACTGCAGAAGTCCAGATGTACAGGCAAGGCAAGTCCCGAATCGGTGCTTCCCTACCGGAGACCGCGGCTGCAAGATGGTGTAGGCCGCAGGCCGGCGGTCGAAAATCTAAAGTCCCCGTCGAGCCGCAGTTAGGAGCAGCGCATCCGCGGCCTCTACATGTGGCAGGCCGCGGGCCGTCGGTCGGAGCACTTATCACAGCATAACGGCCTGCTCATTTTGAACACGTGAACTGTGCAGAAGGTGAAAGGGATTGTTGGTAGCTGATGGACTAGGTTCGGCACCCACAGAAAATCAAAGTACTTCCGGCCAAGAGAGTAGATTTCGGAGACGAATTAAACTTCCCGGGCCTTCAATGAATAATATATGTTAAGGTTGCCGACAACGGGGTAGGATCGACAATGCAGGAAGGTCGTAATCGACTAGTAGGGTCGTTGACAGGAACGGCCAAGGAAAGAAAAAAAAGACAGAGAACAGGTAACACGTGCACATTGACGTGCTAGAGTAACTCAGTAACTCAGTAACTCAGCGCGTCAGGCAAAATCATCTCTCGAAGATAGGTCGGGTGATCAAAAAGGCTTTTGGCTCATTGGCCTTCATCACCTACAGCATTGAATATAGAAGTTGGGAGGCCGCTTTGCTGTTATTAAGACGTTCGTGAGGCTACATTTAGTTGTAGGAAAAATGTTGACAAGCTGGAAAGCGTTCAGACAAGATTTACGAGGAGTGCAGAAGGATGGGGGGGGGGGGGGGGGGGGGCTTATAGAGGTGTTTAAAATCATGAGAGGAATAGATCGGGAAGATGCATGGAGTAATTTGCCCAGAGTAGGTGAATCGAGGATCAGATGACAATAGGTTTGATGGTGAAGGGGGAAAAGATTAATAGAAATCTGAGGGGTACTTAGATTAACAGAAATCTGAATCCTACCATCCGGGAGGCGCTACAGGTCTCTCCGTTGCCGAACCAGCAGGTCCAGGAACAGCTTCTTTCCGACGGCTGTCACGCTACTCAACAACGTACCTCGGTGACTGCCAATGACCCCCCCCCCCCGCCCCCCCCCCCGGATACTTAATTGTTATTTATTCAAATCATTTGCTGTGTCGCTCTTCCAGGGAGATGCTAAATGCATTTCGTTGTCTCTGTACTGTACACTGATAATGACAATTAAAATTCAATCTGAATCTAATTAGATTAATAGAAATCTGAGGTGGTGGATGTATGGAACAAGCTGCCAGTGGACGTAGTAGAGGCTAGGACTATCCCGACATTTAAGAAGCAGTTATTCAGGCAAAGGGATAGGACAGGTGAGATATGTTGGCCGGTATTGGCAAGTTGGACCGACGGGCCTGTTTTCATACTGTATCACTCTAATGGCATGAATCTTTAAACACAAAAGGCTGGAGTACCTCAGTCGGTCAAGCATCATATCTGGAGCAAATTGAATAGGTGTGGTTTTGGTTCGGAACCGTTGTTCATATTATTGTCTGCCTATCAGCGGTATAACCCAGCATCTGCAGCTCGTTCGTACACATGGAATACACCGATAGACGACATTATCTGAATGGTGGCCGATTAGGAAAAGGGGAGATGTAACGAGACCTGGGTGTCACAGTGCACCAGTCATTGAAAGTAGGCATGCAGCTGCAGCAGGCAGTGAAGAAAACGAATGGCATGTTAGCATTCGTAGCAAAAGGATTTGAGTATAGGAGCAGGGAGGTTCTACTGCAATTGCACAGGGTCTTGGTGAGACCACACCTGGAGTATTGCGTGCAGCTTCGGTCTCCTAATCTGAGGAAATATATTCTTGCCATAGAGAGAGTACAGGTAAGGTTCGCCGGACTGATTCTTGGGATGGCAGGACTTTAATATGAAGAAAGACTAAATAGATTCGGCTTGTACTCGCTAGAATTTACAATGATTGAGGGAGGATCTTATGGAAACTTACAGAATTCTTAAGGGGTTGGACAGGCTAGATACAAGAAGATTGTTCCCGATGTTGGGGAAGTCCAGAACAAGGGGACACAGTTTAAGGATAAGGGGGAAGTATTTTTGGACCGAGATGAGAACATTTTGTTTCACACAGAGAGTGGTAAATCTGTGGAATTCTCAAAAAGTTGTTGAGGCCAGTTCATTGGCTATATTTAAGAGGGAGTTAGATGTGGCCCTTGTGGCTAGAGGGATCAGGGGGTATGGAGAGAATGCAGGTACAGGATACTGAGTTGGATGATCAGCCATGATCATATTGAATGGCGGTGCAGGCTCGAAGGCCGAATGGCCTACTCCGGCACCTATTTTGCATATTTCTATGTTTCTATCATTTGGGTCGGAACTCTCTTCAGACAGCGCCTATCCATGCCTTCCAGAAACGCAGAATAACCCGCTGATTTATTCAAGAACTTTGTAATTTATTCAAGGATTGAACATCCCCTGTTCCTTCTTCCAACAGGCGAATTTTGGTGAACTTTGCTTTCCTCTATTTTATAAAGCATGCATGGAATTGGAGACAGAATACATGGATTTTTTAAATAAATAGTAAACGCATCAATTGGTCCGCAAATGTGCACACAGTAGAAGTGGCTTCGATGGTGACATGAATGTTTTGGTAGATACACACCACACGGGCGCAAACTTCAAATTCATAACAACCTGTCACTGGGGATAGGGATAATTGTACCATTAGTGCTTCATGCACTATATTTAGCCCAGAGTTTGAGTTGGTTCACCAACAGTTCCAATCGTCACTCAATACAGCATCGACAGCTTTTCTCCTTGAAACAGAATGCGTTGGTATCAGCTGAGGTCGGTGGAATTGATTTATTATCCACTACTTGCTGCAATTGGAGTTTTCGGTAGGTCTTTGTGCGCACAGCGTGTCGGGTGAACATTATGCTAAACCATACGAGTTTTTATTCTGGAAGTAATAAAGAATAATATTTTTTGTCAAAAACGACCAAGAAGTTAAGTGGCAATTTTTGCTTAATCTTATATTGGTGAGGTCTGCTGTCCTTTAGAAATAACAATTAGCAGCTAAGGTGAGGGGGGGGGGGGGGGGGGGGTGCAGCGGTAAAAAGCATTCGTTAGGAAAACTACAGTGAGATGACATGGATCGGCGGAACGATTGCGGGAGAGTGCGGGAGTCGGATTGACGGACGGACTGAATGCCGCTTTTACGTCTGGCCCAGGAGGTCCAGCAGTAAGTCATCCTGTGCTTTCTGCGTGTTTTTCCTTTGTGTCCATTCCTGAATTACAAATAATTTAAGTTGTAATTTTTCGTCTGCCATTGTTTCCACAGTCGACTGTCCTTTTTTTTTGCTGACATGGTCTACGGTAGATCAAAAAAATACTTTCTTCCCTTCTCTATAAGAATCTACTGCAAAATAGCACAGAGAGAAGTTAGAAAAGGAGTTTTTACAATTAATTTGAAAGAACATTGTAGCGATTTGGCCGAGCACCATAATAAGTTGGTGTCGGAATAGAACGGTTGATCTGATTTCACAATTTCTGCTGCACTCAACAAACTATGTGAGAAAAAGTGTTTCCTCGTCTCCGTCCTAAATGGCTTACTCCTTATTCTTAAACTGTGCCCCCTGGTTCTGGACTCCAGCAACATCGGGACCATGTTACCTGCCTCTAGCGTGTCCAAGCCTTAACAAACTTGTATGTTTCAATGAGCTCCCTTCCCCGGAGTGAACAAGCCCAGCTGCTCCATTCTCTCAGCATATGACTGTCCCGCCATCCCGGGAATTAACCGTGTAAACCTACGCTCAATAGCAAGAATAAGGGGACCAAAACAGCACACAATACTCCAGGTGTGGTCTCAAGATGGCTCTGTACAACTGCGGAAGGATCTCTTTGCGCCTATATTCGATCCCTCTTGTTATAAAGGCCAACATGCCATTCGCCTTCTTCACTGCTTGCTGTATCTGCATGCTTACTTTCATAGACTGATGTTCAAGTACCCCCAGATCCCGTTGTACTTCCCCTTTTCCCAACTTGACGCCAATAAGATTGTAATCGGCCTTCCTGTTTTTGCAACCAAAGTAAATAACCATACATTTATCCGCATTAAACTTCATCTGCCATGCATCTGCCCACTCCCCCAACCTGTCCAAATCACCCTGCATTCTCATAGTATCCTCCTCGCAGTTCACACTGCCACCCAGCTTTGTATCTTCTGCAAATTTACTAATGATGCCTTGAATCCCTTCATCCAAATCATTGGTGTATATTGTAAATAGCTGCGGTCCCAGCACCGAGCCTTCCGGTACCCCACTAGTCACTGCCTGGCATTCCGAAAGGTACCCGTTAATCCCTACTCTTTATTTCCTGTCTGCCAACCACTTCCCTATCCATGTCAGCACTCTACCCCCAATACCATGTGCCCTAATTTTGCCCACGTCTCCCTTGTCCATTTTCTGAGTTACATCTTTAAAAAATTACATCTTAAAAAGATTTTCCCTTCGTAAATCCATGCTGACTCGGATAGATCCTGTTACTGCGATCCAAATGTGCGGCTACCTCATCTTTTATATTTGACCCCAGCATCTTCCCCACCACCGATGTCAGACTAACTGGTCTATAATTCCCCGTTTTCTCTCTCCCGCATGTCTTCAAAAGTGTGATAACATAAGCTACCCTCCAATCCACAGGAACTGATTCTGAGTCGATAGAACATTGGAAAATTATCACCAATGCATCCACGTTTTCTAGAGCCACTTCCTTAAGTATCCTGGGATGCAAACCATCAGGCCCTGTGTATTTATCAGCCTTCAGTCCCATCTGTCTATCCAACACCATGTCCTGCCTAATGTGGATTTCCTTCAGTTCGCCTGATCCTCTGGCCACTACTATATCAGGAAGATTGTTTGTGTGCTCCTTAGTGAAGACAGATCCAAAGTACCTGTTCAACTCATCTGCCAATTCCTTGTTCCCCATAATAAATTCACCTTATTCGGTCTTCAAGGGTCCAACTTTGGTCTTAACTATTTTTTTCCTCTTCACATACCAAAAGAAGATTTTACTATCCTGCTTTTAATTCTCGGCTAGCTGACCTTCGTACCTCATCTTTTCTCCCCGCATTGCCTTTTTGGATATCTTCTGTTGTACTTTAGACATTACACAATCCTCAAACATTACCCAATCCTCTTGCTTCCCGCTCATCTTTGCTACATTGTACTTCTTCTCTTTCAAAAGTAGAATATTTAAAATATTTATTTGTGCGATACCGAAAACGTGCCGATTTACTTACGTTCTTATGACGGTGGTGCGTCCCATTGGCCAGACAGCAAATGCAGCAATAGCTAACACCAGCATTGGACATTGTAGAGTGCGAGATGTATTCGAACAGGGACCTATATTGAGATCGCATAGACATAGTGCAAGACCTATGTAGGTATCGAGAATGAATCGGATTCGCCCGACATATTTACAGTTCCTAGATTTGTTTTTCCTCAAACCAGTCCACAGAGGGGTTGGTTGCAATGATGCCTCGACGTTTTAATTAGGCGACTCGATTATACAATATTGTGCTCATTTGGTTCTGTGCTGCCGGCTTGTGTCTGTTACACGTGTCTAAACCCTAATGCATAACTATTAATGTAATCTCACGATCCAGGGGTACAGAGCGAACATGCTGATTCAGTTAGTTGTTAATTAAGTAATCATTCTGTAACTGCATTCATTGCCTTCTGGTTAGTGGTTACTGTACTCGTACAATGCTTAGTCAATGTTGGGACATTCTGAAATGTCCTGATTTCATTTAAGTTTGTCCGCATCTGCAGCAGTTCATTTTTACCTTAACATCTCACTGTCCAAGCAAACACATCAACGGATGCAGTGTCACGACCTCACAATTTGCGATCATAATCAATAAAAGTCCAGATTAACCCGTTCAGGCTTCATTCAGGAGAATCATTGAATGTGATATGTTATTTATCAGGCGATAAGTACATGTATATTTTGTTTTCATTCTCTTTCAGTGAACGTCGTGGCGATCGTGATTCTGTGCCGGGGAAAGTGCGGTCTATCCAAATGCATCACTCGTTACCTACTGGCCATGTCAACGGCGGACCTCTCCGTTATTATGTGCAATGTGATTTTGTATCGCTTGACCGACATTTTTTGGGGGTTATCTTTCTTAAACAATACTAATGTGTGCAGACTCCTGCACATGCTGGCTCCCGCGGCCGTTGACTACTCAGTTTGGTTCACGGCCGCGTTTACATTTGATCGCTTTGTGGCCATTGCCACGCAGCATCTAAAAACGAAATATTGCACCGAGAGTACCGCGATGTTGATTATAGTCACACTGAGCGTAGGCTTCTCTTTAAAGAACATTCCCTGGGCATTCGCATATGTTCCATACGACATACCAAATGTGCAGGATCTGGGGTGTCAGATAGCATTACAATTCTACACCCAGACACCATGGATTGCATTTTCTTGGACTGAACAGTTGCTAACTCCAGTTGTCCCATTTTGTTTGATTTTGTTATTCAACGTGCTCACCATCAGACGCGTTTTAGTGGCTGGCAAGGTCCGCAGGAATCTCCGGGATCTCGGTCATGGAGAGAAAGGAATGGACGAAGAGACGAGAAACCGCAGACGGTCCATCGTTTTACTAATTGCAATCTCCACCAGTTTTAGCCTGCTCTGGTCTGCAACGGTCGCACATTTTGTTTGCTTTCGAATTGTCAGCGCTTTCAAACGTAGGAGTTACATCAATCCCTTCCCAACATTTGAACAAACAGGGATAATGCTTCAGCTTCTGAGCTCCTGCACAAACACGGCCATTTACACCGTGACGCAAAGAAAGTTCAGATCAGAGCTATTCCTTGCGCTCACGTACCTATGCAGTCTCATGAGGAAATTGGTGAAATAGAGAGAAAGGCAGATGGCACCAGACATTATTTTGTAACATACATCGTCATTTCACGCAAAGTGTAGATTTTGTTTCATAAAACACTGTTGGGCTGAATGCAAACAATACAGGCTGATTCGCTGAGAGAATACATATCTAAATAAATGAAATTAAAATGTTCACTGCCTACTTCAACTATGGTTATGCATTGAGTTCTTCTTTAGATGCCTTGTTCTTCAAATACGTTGCCCCGGATGAGAACTGCCGCGTACGGTGGACAGTGCGTTGTTGATGGAATGTTTTGTGTCCGCCACGTTCCAGCGACTGTACCACCTATAACCGAACTTGTACTCCCATCGCATAGCTTCTTTCCGACCTTTCCGATGATTGAAACATGAATGTGATTAGAATTTACCTTCTCGTTGACCAGACAACACACCACTTAGTTGATTGCATGCTGAGCATGGCGTTGGTAGCGCTCCACGGAAATATGAAAATATAAGCCCTGAAGGGGTACGAGATATGTCACCAACAATAGAGCACAGAATGGTGAAGCACATGGATTTGGTATGCAAAGTTCTGATAGAGAGAGGCAGACGAGATGCAGGGAGCATGGTTCTGCGAGCCGCCACATCTGGAACCAAGGGAGCGAGGCACTGTATTAGGGGACACTATATTTGAATCAAATATAGAATAACGTTTGACTTATGTGGGGGAGGGGGTTGGGGGGGGGGGGGGGTGGTATCTCTGACACGAACAAACTTGGAGGCCCTGACGTGAAAATATTGACAGACGGTTGTATACATATCCAGACATAATAACCTGTGAAACATGTGACTTCATCATCAGCGTATTATCATATTACTCAGCAGCAAACACTCTCAAAGTAAAACACAAAGTGCTGGAGCAACTCAACGGATCACGAAGCAAATCTGAATAAAATAGAAAAACGACGCATTAATTGTGGTATTTGTTCGGACATCGCTTTTCCACTCCCTCTAAGAGGATACTGGACCAGCTATTCCAACTGTTTCTGTTTCACTCCTAATCTGGCATCTGCAGTTCCATGTGGAGACACGTGCTCTTTGATGCATTTTCCATTCCCTTTTCACAATGCCTGCTTGGAGATTTATAAAATAGATTTATGGAACCGAACAATGGTGCCGAACAATGGCTGCCGCTGCCAACGGTCTGTCTCGTCTATTTCCCCATTTGTTGTTTTTACTCATTGCAAAATGGATGTGTTAATGTACCTTTATTGTTGTGTTATGTGAGGGGCGCATGGGCATTTTTTAGTCTCTTTCCTCGATGGACATGCAACTTTTTTTCATATCGTATCTCGGTCCGCTCTGCGGCCTAACATTGCGGATCCAATGTTGAGGCCGATCTGTGATCCACACACCTTGGTGCAATGTGGGCAGTGGAGACTGGCGGTAGTTGATAGTTGTGGACCCACCTTCTCTCTCTCCTTCAGTCCTGTCGCTTAGTCTCTGCGACATGGCATAGTTTAATTTCGTGACGTGCAGCTCCTTCCTGCAGGGATTTCTTCCAGGAGCGCCTTTCCAGTGGAATGTGCTCCCAGTTGCTCGATGTAATATAGAATTTCTTCAGACTGTTTTTGATGTTGTCCTTGAATCATTTATTTGGCCCGCCGGATGGCTCGCCGACCTTCCTTCAATTGAGAGTACAGGATTTATTTAGGGAGACGTGTGTTGGACATGCGGATGACATGGCCAATCCGTCGAAGTTGGTGCTGTATTATTATGGTGGGGATGCCGGTCATATTGGCTTCCTCCAAAATGCTGATGTTGGTGCGTTTTTCCCCCCAGCTGATCCTCAGAATCTTTTGTGAGGATCTTTGATGGTATTGTTCAAGGGCTCTCAGGTGCCTGATGTAGATGATGCATGAGTTGGCTCCAAACAACAGGGTGGAGAGGACGACGGCCTCTGTAGACCAGCAGTTTTGTTTGTGACTTTAGGTCTCGGTCTTCAAATACTCTTTTCCTGAGTCTGGTGTAGGGTCGCCTGGCACAACTCAGGCAATGGTTGACCTCGGAGTAGATGTCAGCTTTTGAGAAAGGAATGCTACCAAGGTAGGGGAAGTGGCCAATGTTTTCAAGAGTGCTGTCGTCCTCTTTGATAGTGGGCTGGGTAGACGGCTGGTTGAGTGGAGGTTGATGTAAGACCTGGGCCTTCTTGATATTTAAGGCTAGGCGCAAGGATCTGAATTCCTTAGCAAAGGCTTTCACAATGCCCTGGAGGTCTGCAGAGTGTACTGCAATGGCGCAGTCGTCTACGTATTGAAACTCCATAAAGGCGGTGTTATTGATTTTGCTCTTGGCCTTCAACCTTTTAAGGTTGAAGAGGTCATCGTCATTTCTGTAGCGGATTGAGATCCCCTGTGGCAGCTCTTCACCAACACCAATGAGATGAAATATGGCAGCAATAAAGACGAGAAACAGGGTGGGTGCGATCATGCATCCCTTTTTGACCCCCATTTCCACAGTTAAGGGCTCGGACGCAGAGCCGCAGTTGCTGAGCACTGTGACCGACATGCCATCATGTAGAAGCCTCAACATTCTGATGTACTTTTCAAGACAACCATGCCCTGATAGAATGCTCCAAAGAGCCTGTTGGTCTACAGAGTCAAAAGCCTTTGTCTGATCAATGAAGGCCATGCACAAAGGCTGCCTTTGTTCACGGCATTTTTTCCTGGGGTTGGCGTTCTGTGAATATCATATCTGCTGTACCTCTGGATGGGCGCATGCCACGCTGTGATTCTGGGAGTATCTCCGTAGACAATTGGAGAAGTCGGTCTGCGAGGAGACGAGCAGGGACTTTGCCTGTTGTTGTCAGGAGTGAGATTCCCCTGTAGTTTCCACATTCAGCCTTGTCCCCTTCATAAAAATGGTCACTATTAGCACATTTGTGAGAGTGAAATATAGTTTGTGCTCACAATCACTACTCAGAGACTAAATCGTGGAAACAAGAAATGCTTTATTTGCGAGTCTGCAGAATCGGGTGCCTCTCCAAGTTGAGACACACCGAACAAAGGAACAACTTCTATTTTATACAATTCATTATACAGTCTTTATTGATCGGACCCCTCCCCTTCTGACCCCTACCAATCAGGGTACCGAGGTTCACAATCTTCCAACCCTCCCCTCCGTGCATCATCAGTCATTCCCTCTTCTCGCACATCATACATCGCATGTACATTTAAATTAGGTTCTTTGTCATGAGGGGCGTAAAGTTAATATTCATTTATTTCATTAAGCATGCTCAGTCGCTTTTGCCCTAACCTACTTAATTGCCTTTGACCTAAAGACTATCTTCTGTGTTGTCAGCTACATTCCTTACCTCTTCTTGTTATTCTGCAATGTTATCAACAGCTCTGAAAGACAGTAACGGTTTGTTCTAATCACAAGGTTGGTGATTCCAACTATTCGGCCCATCACAAGGTCAGTGGTTACAACCACTCGGCCCCTCACAATACCGGTGGTTTAATCATCTTATCCCTCACATGAGTTCTGAGGGAAGTTCTTCTTTTTTCCAGACCTTGAGGAGTAGGGCGATGATGTGGTACAGGAACGTTGGTCCACGTTCCGTTAATATCTCAGCTGGGACCCTATTTGGACCGGTATCCTTGTTGTGCTTAAGGCTTTTGATGGCATCTTGAATCTCTATCATAGTGGGTGATTCTTCCATGTCTTCTCTGATGGGACTCTCGCGGATGCGGTGGGCAATGTCTGGTCCTGTTGAGCTGTCACGGTTGAGGAATTCCCAGGTGCTCTTTCCTTCAGGCGTTAATGGACTCATTCACCTTCAGCAGTTCTTGTCCGTCTTTTGAGCGGAGGGGGTTTAAGCTGCTGTAGCTTGGACCATAGGCAGCCTTAGTAGAGCTGAAGAAGCCTCTGGTGTCACCAGAGTCTGCCAGTCTCTGGATTTCCAGAGCCTTATCTGTCCACCAGTTATTAAGCTCCCTCACCCGGCTCACATTATTGTCAATTCGTCCTCCTTTAGTGTTAAGCTGAGACCCAGCGTTGGCATTTTTCTAACAGCGTTTCAAAAAGCATAACTCCCACCAGTTTCCCTACTGTCAAGTCAGTACGAATGTTTACATTTGTCTAGTTATCAAAGTTCTTTGCAGCCTATTTGAATAATTTTAAAAATTCAAAGAAATTGCAAGATTCAAAGAACACAGCTCGCTGACCATGTAATGAGGGTGGAGTGTGATTGCCCAGACTCCATGGTCATTGTTTTGGGGGACTTTAACAAAGCTAACCTCAGCCATGACCGTCCAAAGTACAGACTTCAGGTTAACTGCCCTAGCAGGGGGGAGAGAACACTTGACCACTGTTACACATTAATCAAGAATGCATATCACTCTGTTCCCCGGGCGGGTCTGTGTGTCTCTGATCATTGTCTAGTTCACATTATTCCGACCTACAGGCATAAATTAAAATTTGCTGAGCCTTTAGTCAGAGCAACAAAAAGATGGACAAGCGAGGGCATTGAGAACATACAATCCAGCTTTGACTGCACGGATTGGAATGTGTTTAGGGTAGCAACCACAAGTCTCGATGATCAGACACAGACACTGTATCATCATTTGTCAGCTTTTGTGAGGACAGTTGCATCCCAACTAGGACCCGGACCTGGTTCAACAATGACAAGCCCTGGTTTACTGCATAACTCAGACAGCTCCGACAGTCAAACGAGGAAGCCTACAGGAACGGGGATACAGATCTCTATTGGCGGGAAAAGTACAGCTGAGAAGAGGTATCGGAGCTGCCAAGGAAAGTTATTCAAAATTGAGGAACAAGTTCTCTGCTAGTGACTCTTCTTCAATTTGGAAAGGCTTGTAAGAAATCACCAGCTACAAGAGGAAAGCCACCCGCTCTTTGGATAATCGTCCGGAATGCGTTCTACTGCTGGTTTCATAAGCATAAACATAACCCTGATAACCTCTTCCACCTCCCCAACCAACACTTCACACCTACTCACTGCCTGACCTCCGACTGCAAAGACTGGACCCTTCTACACCCTTCCTAATCACCACTTCACATCCACTTAAAGCAAGACTCCAGTCTGAAAAGACTAGACTATTCCCAACCCAACCAACCCCTCACACCAACTCACAGCCTGACTCCAGTCTGCAAATATTGGACCCTTTTACATCCCACTACTCCCCAATCACCACTTAACACCTGCTTAAAGCAAAACTCCAGTCTGATTAGACTGGACCCTTTCCCACCCACCCTTCTCCAACCACCACCACCCAATTACCCACCCCTACCGTGCTGCACAACACCACTTCTCCATTATCAGCAATAAAAGTAGAGGAAGTGGTGAGGCTGTTCAGAAGACAGAAAAGCCAGATATCTCCAGGACCAGACAATGTTTCCCCTCTCAATCTCTGTGCCGAACAACTGTCAAGTCAAGTCAACTTTATTTGTCACATACACATACAAGATGTGCCGTGAAATGAAAGTGTCCCTCATTATGTTGCTGGCTCCGGATCTGCACCTCCTGCTGTATAGGGCCTTCAGCGGGGTGAGTGCAGTTCCCATCGTGCGTTTGTCTGAATGCACTACTATCTCCAGAGCCTTTCGATCCTGGCACCGGCATACACAGACATTTCAAACCAGTCCCTGCAAACCTGTACTGTCTTTGCCTGCTTCAAAGCCTCCACTATTGTCCCTATTCACAAAAAGGCACGGATTACTGCTCTTAATGACTACAGGCCTGTCGCACTCTGTAGTCATGAATGTCAAAGTTCGTTTCTTAAAAAGCAAACAACAACAAACTGGTTAAAGGGAAATCAAGCCAAACTTTAATCGATTCGTCAGACGGGAGTGGCGAGATCTACAAAAAGTACACATGTTGCTCAAAACAAAGGAACGCAATTATACATTTGTATTAGCAGTAAAACACTTCTGCCAAGTCTGAATATGGCACGACTGGAAGATTCTATAGCCTTTCAGAATATAGGAAAAGCAGGGTCCAAATCAAGGTCATCCAAAAACAAAATGTTACTTATCTCTGGAGCGTCAGCTATTTTTTCAATCTTGGCTTCTTTATGGCCTTGAAATAAGCACGTGTTGTTATGCAGGTTTCCATCTTAATGTATTTATTAAAAAGACAACCTGTCCTCCATATTGTGTTCCATATAATTTGCATTTAGACTTGGAACTGAGCAATTATTTTGTTCCACCATACTGACGGATTTGAGGAGTTCAACGCCATCACCTTCGGTAGCACCTTCTACGTCAACACATACCACTATCGACATTGACTTTGCCTTTGGCTTCCAGTCCAGCAGTCGCTTCTACATGGTAATGTGAAAGCAGGGCACCCAATCCTACTGTGAGGAGAAGCTTTCCAACCCCAGGGATACGCTAGCGTCCAGATCAGGGTGATGAATCACACCACAGGACGAGAGGGGGGAGCACCTCACCTGTGCAACGATCTACGACGAGACTGGCGACATCCTTGGGCAGGAGCGAACATCATGGCACAACCCCATTATAGGCTGAAAGGATTACACCGCCTACAGGTGGCACCTGATCCTTCGACCCTCACCAAGCTTCATCAGGAAGGTTGTCGATGAAGAGAGTGAGAATTGGTTGCCATACCATTGGTTTGCTGGACTGTGGAGTACTATTTAACTGGTAGCCATACCTTTGGTTTGGTGGACTTTGGGGTACTGTGATACATGATGGCGCTGTCATTCTGCTAATCATTGCTCTAATACTTGCGACAATTGTGTGTACCTACCGAGGCTGTGAAGTTATCATGTGTGATAAAAGGGAGGGAATGAAAGAGCTAATAGTCAAATCTAAAATGGAGTAGTTCTTCTACAAAAGCATGGACTAGTAGAACAAATGAATGGCTCGGTGCCAAATCGGAATGACTGTAAATTATATGGAACACAATATGGAGGACAATAACGACTTTAATACGGCAACGTGCAGTAATAACATGTGCTTTATTCAAGGCCATGAAGAAGCCATGAAAAAAATAGCTGGCACTCCAGAGACAAGTGATAACTTGCTATTGGATGAGCTTTATTTTTACCCAGCTTTCCTTATATTCTGAAAATTATAGAATCGTTCAGGTATGCCACATTCAGACATGGTAGGAGCGTTTTACATAAGAAAAATGTATAATTGTGCTAACTTTCCATTGTTCTGTGAGTGGAGCCCGAGAAGCACGGAGCAACGTTTGTGCTCATTGCAGATCTTTGCCACTCTCGTCTGCCGAATCAATTAAAGATTACCATGGTCTACCTTTAACGTTTGTAGCTAACTGCTTTTTAAGAAACAAACTTTGACACAGAGACTAAAGAGGGTCCTGTTTTGCTAGAACCCATTATCTTTAGTTTTGTCCATTATGATCTGATTCATTGATTTTGCATGGCTTCGATTACAAAGAGGAAGAAATATGCCAACGGGAGTAAGGTGTGCCCGTGGCTGACGAGAGAAGTCAGGGACAGTATAGAAAAGAAGTACAACATAGCAAAGATGATTGGGGCACCGGAGGATTGGGTAGCGTTTAAAGAGCAACAGAAGATAACTAAAATGGCAATACGGGGAGAAAAGATGAGGTACGAAGGTAAGCTAGCTAAGAATATAAAGGTGGATAGTGTAAATAAGCAATTTACAAACTCTAAAAGTATTCAACACATTTTAATGATAGCACAAGGTATTACATACATCCTCAAATACTGGCTACATTCTTCTAGTGAACCGTATCCAGGAAGGGGAAGGCGTTATGATTGATGTTAACTAGGCGGGGTTAATGGTACTGAGGTAACTATGTTATTGGTTGCATGCAAAACCATCTACATCCTTCCCCTTAGAAAATTTAAAAGAAACAGACCGTCTGTGGTGCATGTAGTTACAGTTAGGGCACCTTTTTGGGGGCACATCAGCAGGACCAGGGTTGGCACGCGGCAGAAAAGCATTGTTTCCCCTCTGAGGCAGGGCTCTACTAAATCCAGCCTGGTGAACAGACTTATCTCCCAAGTTTCGGTGATCATCGGGCAATACAACGACCTCAGACAATCTGCAGGCATGCATGGCTATTTCTGACGTTAGATCCGGATCCCTAAGAAGCTCACATCGCAGCTTCTGGTCACGCATGCCAGTTACTAAAATGTCTCTAGTGAGCTGGTCTGTCATGTCACCGAAACGGCACCGCTGGGCGAGATAACGCAAATCGGCAATAAAACATTCAACAGGTTCCTCCGGCAGCTGTCTCCTTGTAAAAAACCGTGCCCTCTCTAGAATGCGGTTCGAGGGCAGGTCACAAATCTCCCTGAACTTACGTAGCAGGCAAGCAGGGTCACTGGCAGATTCTGCAGGGGTAACCACCACGTTGTTGTCGTCCAGGACCGCTGGAGCATAGACGAAAGTTCTGGCTCTCTTCATGGCATCAGGTCCGACAAGGTTAAGTAGGAGGGAGGCTTTGAGGTCTGGTCTCCACTTGGAGGCGTGGGTTCGTATCCCACTTCTGACACCATGTAAATAAGCAATTTACAAACTCTAAAAGTGTTCAACACATTTTAATGATAGCACAAGGTATTACATACATCCTCAAATACTGGCTACATTCTTCTAGTGAACTGTATCCAGGAAGGGGAAGGCGTTATGATTGATGTTAACTAGGCGGGGTTAATGGTACTGAGGTAACTATGTTATTGGTTGCATGCAAAACCATCTACAGATAGTAAAAGCTTCTTTGGGTACGTGAAGAGCAAAACAATAGTTTAGACCAAAGTTGGACCCTTGAAGACTGAAAAGGGCGCATTTATTATGGGGAACAAGGAAATGGTAAATGGGTGGAACAGGTATTTTGGATCCGTATTCACTAAGGAAGACACAAACAATCTTCATGTTCTCCTCCTGGCCAGAGGCTCTGGGGTGATGGAGGAACTGAAGGGAATCCACATTGTGCAGGAAATATTTTTGAGTAGACTGATGGGACTAAACGCTGATAAATCCTTAGGGCCTGATGATTTGCGCACCAGCGTACTTAAGGAAGTGGGTCTAGAAGTCGTGGACGCATTGGTGATCATTTTCCAATGTTCTATAGATTCAGGAACAGTGCCTGTGGATTGGAGGGTAGCTAATGTTAACCCACTCTATAAGAAAGGCGGGAGAAAGAAAACAGGAAATTATAGAACAGTTAGTCAGACACCGGTGGTGGGAAAGGTGCTGGAGTCAATCATAAAATATGAAATAGCGGCACATTTGGATAGCAGTAACAGGATCAGTCTGAGTCAGGTTGGACTTACGTCGGGAAATCATGCTTGACTAATCTTTTGGATTTTTTTGAGGATGTAACTGGGAAACTGGACGAGGGAGAGCCAGTGGATGTAGTGTACCTGGACTTGCAGAAAGCATTTGAAAAGATCCCACATAGGAGAAGAGTGGGCAAAATGAGTGCACATGGTATTGGGGGAAGAGTGCTGAAATGAACAGAAAATTGGTTGGCAGACAGCAAACAAAGAGTAGGGATTAACGGGTCCCTTTCAGAATGGCAGGCAGTGGCTAGTGAGGTACCGGAAGGCTCGGTGCTGGGACCGCAGCTATTTATAATAAATATTAAATAATTAGGAATAAGGGGTTACAAGTAACATTAGCAAATTTGCAGATGACACAAAGCTGGGTGGCAGTCAGAACTGTGAGGAGGATACTATAAGAATGCAGGGTGCCTTGGACAGGTTGGGTGAGTGGGCAGATGCATGGCACATGCAGTTTAATGTGAATACATTGAGGGGTTATCCACATTGGTAACAAAAACAGGAAGGCAGATTATTATCTAAATGGTATCAAGTTGCGAAAAGCAGAAGTACAACGGGATCCGGGGGCCTTTGTTCATCAGTCAATGAAAGTAAGCATGCAGGTACAGCAGGCAGTGAAGAAAGCGAATTGCATGTTGGCCTTCATAACAAGAGGGGTTGAGTATAGGAGCAAAGAGGTCCTTCTGCAGTTATACAGGACCCTAGGGAGACCACACCTGGAGTATTGTGTGCAGTTTTGGTCTCCAAATTTGCGGAAAGACATTCTTCTTATTGAGTGAGTGCAGCGTAGGTTCACACCGTTACTTCCCGGGATGGCGGGACTGTCATGTGCCGAGAGAATGGTACGGCTGGACTGCTACACGCTGGATTTAAGAAGGATGAGAGGGCATCTTATTGAAACATATAAGATTATTAAGGGTTGGACACGCCTGGGGCAGGAGACATGTTCCCAATGTTACGGGAGTCCAGAACCAAGGGCCACAGTTTAAGAATAAGGGCTAAGCCATTTAGAACAGTGATGAGGAAACACCTTTTCACACAGAGAGTTATGAGTGTGTCATTCTGTGCCTCAGAAAGCAGTGGAGGCTGGTTCTCTGGATACTTTCGAGAGAGAGCAAGATACGGTTGATAAAGATAGCGGAGTCAGGGGAGCAGGCGAGAAGTCAGGAACGGGGTATTGATTGTGGATGATCAGCCATCATCACATTGAATGGCTGTGCTAGATTAAAGGGCCGATTGGCCTACTCCTACACCTATTGTCTATTTTATATTGTCTATTGAGATTGAAGGAAAATTAGTATAAAAGAAGTGTGTTCTAAAAGAAGAGTTAACAAACTGCCTTAACACTGTTGCAACAATCATCCCAGTTTTAGATAATTGTTGCAGTGTTACAGTAATCAACTGTAACACTGCAACAATTATCTAATTGTTTTGATTGTGGTAACACTTATCTTTAAAGATTGTCAACAACTTCAATTAGAAAGTTAACCAAGTTATATTGATTAATGTAGATTGATGTTGCATGTTAACCAGTTGAACACCAGCTAGCATCTCTAACTCCACCCCACTGTAATACTGATATTAATACTACTGCTCTGCACCAACATTTGGGGCAGCCAGGAGGCGTTGATAACTAACCATCCTTCATGCTGTTAAGTTTTAGTGCTGATTAAAGATGTGTTTGAATCGTATACTGAGTCTGGAAGTCATTTACATGGTGTCAGAAGTGGGATTCGAATCCACGCATCCAATCTGCGACCAGACATTGCAAAAGGCGGCTGGAACTGGAGCGGTGGAGCATAGGGATCAGCAGGCGGTGGTCGCGGCTCCCTCACAGCAATCAGATTTTGTCGACTTCTCCGGTACACCACTCCCTCACAGTCTACCAGGTACGACCGTGGCTCGTCAGTCAGGTTGATAACAGTGCCCAGACAGGAATGTCCAGTTGAAGTTCTTAGACGGATGACCTGACCCGGAATTAAAGGCCTGAGTGGCCTGCTGGAACTGTCGTATGACCATTTCTGAATACCGTGCTTCTCTTGTAGACGTTTCTGGATAGTGCAGGCTTTAGCACCTGAGGAACCAGTTGCTGCTGCTTAGAATTATGATCCGACCGTGACAGTAACTGTAAACAATGTTCATTTTTGCGCAAAAATTAGACACGGGAGCGAAAGTAAATACTATGTCAATCAACCTCTTCAACAAGATAAGAACTAACGAGCCACTGATCAAGGACAAATCCACTCTACATGCGTTTGGAGGGGAGGTTCTGCGACCTTTGGGCAAAACCAACTTGAAATGTGTGCTGAAAAAAACCACGAGGAATTTGACCTTCTATGTCTTGAACTTTAATTCAGTTACTCCGCTTGGCAACCGGGCATGTTAGGAACTGGGGCTGATATCCTTTGACAAAACGGTCCACAAGCTGCAAATTTCCCTGGACCCGCTGAGTGAATTCCCTGATCTTTTCGACAATAACCTGGGCATGTTGCCCATGACTTACAAGATTAGTATTAACCCCGAAGTGACACCCGTCATCCAACCTCCACACCAATTGTCTTTGCCATGACTGACAGGGTTTACTCTGCGCTGAAGGACATGGCCTCCACAGGCATAATTGAAGCAGTCAGCGACCCCACCGACTGGGTCTCAACCATGATTGCCACAGTGAAGAAGGGGAAAAATGAAATCCGTGTGTGTATCAACTCGAAAGATCTGAATACTGCCATTAAGCGCCCACATCATCCCATGAAGGCCATCGAGGATGTTGCGGCAAAGGTCAGAACGGCCATCTTATTTTCTGTCCTCGATGCAAAGAACTCTTTCTGGCAGATACCGCTGGACAAGGAGTAATCAAACCTCACCACATTTGCCACCCCATTCGGCAGATACAAGTTTCTGAGAATCAACTCTGCCAGTGAAGTCTTCCAAAGAACCTCCAGCAGAAGTGGTGGAGGCAGGATCGATTTTAACATTTAAAAGTAAAGTGGATAGGTATATGGACGGGAAAGGGAATGGAGGGGTATGGTCTAAGTGCAAGTAGATGGGACTAGGGGAAAATAAATGGTCGGCATGGACTGGAAGGGGCGAGAAGGCCTGTTTCCGTGCTGTAATTGTTATATGGTTATATGGTTTATATGGTTAACTATGGAGCTATTATTCGAGAACCTACCTTGTGCCATCATTGTCGCCGATATCCTAGTGTATGGCAAAGATGCAACGGAGCACGACCACAATCTCAGGCTCATCTTGGACCGTGCAAGCAAGTTCAACCTCAAGCTTAATCCTGACAAGTGCAAGTTCCGGGTTCCAGAGGTTTCCTACGTCAGCCACATCACTCCTAAGGGTCTCAAACCCGATCCGAAGAAGGCTACTGCCATCACAGAAATGCTTGCCCCCACAGACGTGAAAGGCCTGCAGCGTTTTCTGGGCATGGTAAACTATCTCGGCAAGTTCATACCAAACCTCAGCGAACTAAGCTCCACACTGCGGGAGCTGACAAAAAAGGACACAGCATGGTCATAGTTCCAGCATCAGATTGCTTTTTATATTTTAAAGTTCAAACTGACCAGTGCACCGACTCTAATGTTTTTTGACCTGAAACGTCCGGTGACGATCACCTGTGATGCTTCGAAATACGGGCTCGGCGCAGCCTCCTTGCAACCATCTGCCGAGGGCACTCTACTACCTGTCTCGTATGCCTCTCGCACCATGACTGAAATGGAGCAGAACTATGTGCAAATCGAAAAGGAACTGTTGGCCGTCGTTTTTGCTTGCTCCAAATTCGACGAATTAATCTTTGGCAACACCTTCACAGTCGACACAGACCACGAACCACTGGTGACAATCCTGAACAAGCCCATGCACGCCGCGCCATCTCGTTTGCAGCGTATGATGATGCAGCTACAGCGGTACGATTTCTCTATTACCTACACTAAGGGTAAGGACATGCACGTCGCTGACACTCTCTCCCGCGCACCTCAAGCATCTTGCGAACAACATCCCCATGAACAGGGAAATTTCACGGTTCTCGGTGTCAACTTTGTCTCCAGCAAGCAACTGCGCACCTTGGCCGCGCACACCACCACAGACGATAAGCTTCAAATCCTCTCCTCCATCATCAAAACAGGCTGGCCAGACAGACAATCCAACACGCCCACAGAGGTGCAGCCTTTCATCCTGGTTCGTGATGAACTGGTAGTTCAGGATGGGGTTGTTGTCAAGGGTCACAAGGTGGTGATACCCTCATCGCTACAAGACGTATACTTCAAATAGGCACACAGCGGTCACCCTGGAGCCGATGCCACACTGGCACGTGCCCGTAGCCAGTTCTACTGGCCGGGAATGGCCAGCTACTGGTCTGGTCTAACTGGTTTTCTAACTGGTTTGAACTAGATCAACTGACTTCCCTCACATCGGAGATGGTCATCCAGAAGCTGAAAAGACACTTCTCTACCTTTGGCGCTCCCGTCAGCCTGAGAACCGACAACGGTAGGCAGTTCACCAGCCACATGTTGAAGCTTTTCGCAGACCAATGGAACTTCCAGCATGTCATGAGCAGTCCCGAGTATCCACAGAGGAATAGTCTCGCTGAACACGCTGTCAGAAGCGCCAAACACTTGCTGGAGCGAACACAGATTTCAAAGTCAGACGTTTATCTCGATCGCCTGAATCTCAGAAATGTTGCCAGGGACAGAACCCTGGGATCGCCAGCACAGCGACTGATGTCAAGATTGACGAGGCCTCTGGTACCCATCGCACAACAACAACTGGTTCCTTAGGTGCTGAAGCCCGCCACTATCCAGAAACGTCTACAAGAGCAGCACGATATTCAGAAACGGTCATACGACAGTTCCAGCAGACCACTCAGGCCTTTACTTCCGGGTCAGGTCGTCCGTCTACTGGACATTCCCGTCTGGGCACTGTTATCAACCCGACTGACGAGCCACGGTCGTGCCTGGTAGACTGTGAGGGTGCGGTGTACCGGAGAAGTCGACACCTGCTTGCTGTGAGGGAGCCGCGACCACCGCCTGCTGGTCCCTATGCTCCACCGCTCCAGTTCCAGCCACCTTTTGCAATGTCTCCCACCCATCCTCGCATGCCTTGCACCCCTCCACGTCCCACGGTCTCCACTAACCACGGGGCCTCTCCCACCGCATGTTTCCCCTTTCGGTCACCACAGGCCTCCATCACGCCATTCTCGCCTCCAGGCTCTCCGTCTCATCTTTCAAGTGAGGGAGGGGAGGGTTGGTCCACACGCGCTCGGGCCGTGTTAGTAGACCACCAGACAGATATGGCGAGTATGTTTAACCCCATGGCATGAGTGCCCTTTCATACTTAACCTTTGGGGGGGAAGGATGTAGATTGATGTTGCATGTTAACCAATCACACACCAGCCAGCATCTCTAACTCCACCCCACTGTAATACTGATACTAATACTATTGCTCTGCACCAACAATTGGGGCAGCCAGGAAGTGTTGATAACTAACCATCCTTCATGCTGTTAAGGTTTAGTGCTGATTAAAGATGTGTTTGAATCGTATACTGAGTCTGGAAGTCATTTACAATTAAGATTAAAATAAGAATTAATATGGATGTACCCGACTTTCAGATATGATTTCGTCGTCTGAAGAAGGGTCTCGACCCGAAACGTCGCCTATCTCCTTCGCTCCTTAGATGCTCCTGCACCCGCTGAGTTTCTCCACCTTTTTGTGTAACCCTTTCAGATATGATTAATCTGTTTTTGCAGTTGCTGTTTTATAATTTATGTATGTCAATAGTCATTAAAGGTATGCATCAAATTTTAGGTTTATTTTCATTAAAATAAAAATTGGCCCACGCACCTTAAACTTTGAGATTAAAACTTTGTTTTAAACTTAAATGTGTACTTTAGGTGCTGATCAGAAAGTTTGATTCTTCTACTTTTAACTTCTATTTCTCATTTATCCTTTTTTGCAGAACATATCAATCAGGATGCTTACCAGCAATTACTACCATTTTTGGCAAACCCGAAAGTAACCACTGATACCAAGGGTGCAATTGTAAAGCTATGGGTGTGACCTGTTAAATCATTTGCATCTATTTCATCCCTTAAAGTTGAACTTTGGTCCCTTTCATGCTGAAATGTGTGCATCCACAATCAACTCAGTGGGAGGATTCAATATCATGCTGTTGGATTGCAAAATACCCAAGTGGAATATAAGGTGTTCTTCCACTTTTGAGTGTGGCCTCACGATTGGAGGATCAGTCAAGGAAGAGTTAATTCATCGGGGCAATATCTGATTTAGTTTAAGAAGTGGTATATTGAAATAGTAACGTCAATGAGAAGTTATTAGGTCAAGTGTTTGTATGAATGCTTAAAGTTACTCGAGTGCAAATAAAGATTAAGTTGTACTAAACTAAACTAAACCTCGGTTTAGAGTCTTCTTTGACACATCAGTTGATAGCCCAGAAAGGTAAGAGGGGCAACAATCCTTTCCACATTATCTGTATCTATGCCTTTCTGGAAGTTTCAATATGATCCCCCCCCCCCCTCAACCTTGTAAACTCCAGTGAGTAGAGGCCCAGTACTGTCAAACCCTCATCATCAAAGAGCTAACCCACTCTTTCCGGAATCATTTTTGTAAACCTCCTCTGGACACTCTCGAGAGCCAGAGCATCCTCAGGGCTCGAAATTAGCCCGGTTGCCAATGGCAACCTACAGCCCCGCCGGGCAACCTACAGCCCCGCCGGACAACCTAAAAGCCGTGCCATTTTGCCCGGCTAGGCAAGCACTCGGGACAACTATCGTTTAATTCTAAGTGGGCCCGCTCTCTCGCTCTCTCGCTCTCTCGCTCTCTCGCTCTCTCGCTCTCTCGCTCTCTCGCTCTCTCGCTCTCTCGCTCTCTCGCTCTCTCGCTCTCTCCCTCTGTCGCTCTCTCCCTCTGTCACTCTCCGTCTCCGCCCAACACACGTGTCCGGGTCTCCGCTCTCCACCCGCTCCTCACCTGCCGGCCTGGCAGCCATCTTATACATGCGCACTGCCACGGTCTGCACATCCTCCGCACATGCGCACTGCCACGGCAACTGGTCGGCGTTGGCCACGTTCTCCCTCCCTTTGCATTGTGGGAGATTTGGGCGCCATTGCTCTCCGGTCGCCGCGATCGCTGAAAACCGGCGCCGAATCACTCGCTGGAGCTGGACTCCCTGGAGTAACGCTTGCTTCTTGGTTTCCTGGTCCTCCAAAAATATTCGAATTGAATTTTTTTTTTTTTTTTAATTTTTTTTTATTAGACGTAACCAATTTACAATGTTTAAAGCAAGTTTACAAACATCAGCTTAATTCGGTATTTATACAAATAACACATTGATAATTATTATCTTCTATTTTTTTAGAAATAAAGACAGGAAGAAAATAGAGCAGTTATAAATCAAAAAAGTTGTGATTAAATAATAATTTGATTATACATAAGAAAAGAGAGAAAAGGAAAAAAAAATAAAGAAAAAAAACCACAAACAAACAAAAAGGTGAAATTTTTTTATATATATATATATATATAAATGAAAAACAACAAAATATATTGTAAATAAAACTATTACAAATAATAATATCAATAGAGACATGCATATTAATCCTAGTTTGAAAATGAATTATTTTCTTCAAATCCCGTAGGGTACCCGTCGAGCCGTGATGCCAAGAACAGCTACTTCTCTAAATACTGTATATATGGAGACCATATCTGTTCGAAGGAATTATATTTGTCTAATAGGACAAATCTAATTCTTTCCAAATGTAACGTCTCCAACATCTCTGCTGCCCACATTTTAATTGTGGGGGATAATGTTCCCTTCCAAAATTTCAGTATAATTGTTTTCCCTATTATCAAACAATAATCAAAGAAATTTCTTTGATTTGCTGTTAGTACCAAATTTGAATCCGGAATTCCGAATATTATTAACTTTGGGTCTGGGTCCAGTTTAACTCTAAGAACTTCAGAAATAACTTTAAAGATTTCTGTCCAATAATAATTCAATTTAGGACATGTTACAAAACTATGTATTAAATTTGCTACTAAATTCTTACATTTATCACAAATAGAGGAAACATTGGGAAAGATACTATTTAATTTAGTTTTCGAATAATGTAATCTATATAATACTTTAAATTGTATCAATGTATGTCTAGCATTTAACGAACACCGATGTATTCGTTGTAAACTTTCTTCCCAATTTTCTTTTGTTATAGATAATCCTATTTCATTTTCCCATGCTTGTCGATATGTTTCAGTTATTGGATTCTCCCTATCCAGGATAATGTTATATATATAAGCTATTAATTTTTCTGTATTTGGGTGCAAGTTAAACAGTTCATCTAATAATCCTGGTTCTTTATTTTTATAATCTTGTGTATTTGATTTAATATAATCTCTAATTTGTAAGTACCTAAACAAGTTATGTGAAGACAATCCGTAGATATCTTGTAACTCCTGAAATAAAAGAAATTTTCCTTTTCTATAAAGGTGCTCTATCCTTTTAATTCCTAAATCGTCCCAATGTCTAAACCCCCCATCTAATATAGAGGGTTTAAATAATGGGTTATTCATAATTGGTAGTCTAAGTGAGAGATTATCTAAATGTAAAGTCTTAACTATTTGTTTCCAAATGCGTCTATTATTATAAATTATAGGGTTGTCCCTATAAATTTTTTTTTGTACTTCCTTTGGCGCAAAGAGAATCGAGCCTACGTTGAAAGGTAAACAATCTTCCTTTTCCATATTTAACCACATTGGTTCATGATCCATATTTACCCACCAGAAATTCATATTCTTAATCTGGACTGCCCAGAAATAATATAAGAAATTTGGGAGTGCTAATCCGCCATTTATCTTAGATTTACATAAATGTTTTTTACTTATTCTATGATTTTTATAGTCCCAGATAAAACTATTAACAATATTATCAATTTTTTTTTTAAAGTTTTCGGGAGGAAAAAAGGAATAGCTTGAAACAAATATAACAATTGTGGTTTAAAAAAAACATTTTTATAGCATTTATTCTACCAATCATAGATATAGGAAGTGTTTTCCAATATAAAATATTTTTTCTAAGTTTATCTAATAGTTGAGGATAATTAGATTTCATAAATGAGTTATAGGATTTAGATACGTTGATTCCTAAATATTTAAATTTGTCTGTAACTATTTTCAGTGGATATTGTTGTAGTATATTTAAATTTATTCCAGTTATAGGCATAATATCACTTTTGTTCCAATTAATCCTATATCCAGAAAATGTACTAAATTTAGTTATAACATTAAATAGCTTAGGAATACTAATTTCCGGTTTTGTAATATAAATCAAAACATCATCTGCATATAAAGATATTTTATTAGTTGTTGTATCAGTATTATAACCATATATTTCAGGTTCAGATCTAATTCTTTCCGCCAAAGGCTCTATCACCAAAGCAAATAATAAAGGCGATAACGGACATCCCTGTCTACATCCCCTAAAAAGCTTAAATTTAGCTGATAATATTTGATTAGTTAATATTCTTGCAGTAGGATTCGAATATAGAATTCTTACCCATTTACAAAATCTATCCCCCAATTGAAACTTTTCCATTATATTAAATAAATATGACCATTCCACCTGATTGAATGCTTTTTCTGCGTCTAACGATATAACCGCTAATTCCGTATCCAATACTCTTTTTGAATATATAATATTAAATAAGCGTCTGAGATTATGGGATGAATAACGTTTTGGAATAAAACCTGTTTGATCATAATGTATTAATTTAGAGATCACCAGACTTAATCTCCGAGATAAAACTTTAGTTAATATTTTTTGGTCTGTGTTTAGAAGAGCAATCGCTCTGTATGATCCAGGATCTTCCAAATCCTTGTCTACCTTAGGAATGAGTGTAATTGTGGATTCATTTAAAGATTCTGGTAATTTTCCTTGTTCATATGCATATCTATACACTGTGTGTAATCTTGGGGAAATCAGATCTTGAAATTTCTTATAAAATTCTGCACTCAGGCCATCAGGGCCCGCAGCTTTTCCATTCTTTAACGAACCAATTGATTCTTCAATATCTTTTACTGATATTTCAGCATTTAACAAGTGTCTACCTTCCTGATCTAAACTATTAATTTGACATTCTTGTAGGAATGTTTCCATTCCATCTGTTTGTCCTGTTAATTTCGATGAATAAAGATTTTGATAATATTGTAGAAATCTGTCATTAATGTCTTTTGGTATAGTCAATATATTTCCATGCTCAGATCTAATTCTATGTATCATTTTTTCATCATCTATTTTTCTGAGTTGTCGTGCCAACAATTTTTGTGGTTTGTCTCCGAATTCAAAATGCACTTGTTTGGTTTGTTGAAAAAGTTTAATGACTTGGTTAGAATATATTTTATTTAGTCTATATTTTAATATTGCAATTTTATTACTTAACACTTTAGAAGGATGTTTTATATTTTCACTATCTAATTGTTTTATCTCCTTTTCTAACTTTTGTTCTGTCTTTCGATTTTCTTTATTAAAATATGCTTGTGCTGATATTATTGCACCACGCATAAATGCTTTAAATGTATCCCAAAGTAGCAATGGTGAAATTTCAGGTTTGTCATTAGTTTCAAAAAATAATTTAATCTGTTCCACCACATGATCACAACAGTCCTTGTCCTTTAATATCTGGGGATTAAATCTCCAAGTAGTAGTTTTATTAAATATATCTTTTAATTTTATCTTGAATGTTAGTGGCGCATGATCCGAAATAATAATATTGTGATATGTTGCATCATACGTGAATGGGAGTAGTTTTGAATCTATTAAAAAATAATCGAACCTCGAGTAAGTTCCAAATACGGGCGAGAAGAAGGAATATTCTTGTCCGGATGGATTATCTAATCTCCAAATATCCTTAACATTTGCTGTACTAATAAAAGAATTTATAAGTTTACTTGACTTAGAGGCAGCTTTCCTTTTTGTTGAAGATCTGTCTAGATAGTTATCTAAAGTGCAATTTAAATCACCCCAATTATTAAATTATATTGAGTGGATATAGGGATATTATTAAATATTTTCTTAAAAAACAATGGGTTATCAAAATTAGGGGCATATATATTCATAAGAGTTACTTTCTTTGAATATAATTCCCCTGTAATTATTACATATCTACCCTCCTTATCCTCTATTATAGAACTTTGTTTAAAAGGTATACCTTTACGAATAATTATTGCAACTCCTCTAGATTTATGTATAAATGAAGAATGATACACCTTCGAAATCCATTTAGCTGTTAATCTATGTTGAGCATCTTTTTTGGGATGAGTCTCTTGAAGGAAAGTAACATCTGATTTCAATCTGTTCAACTGAGCTAACACCTTTCCCCTTTTAATTGGTTCATTAATTCCCTTAACATTCCAACTACAGAAGGTAATTCCATCACCCCCAATCTTCACATTCATGTCTTGCATTTTACTGTTAGGGTGGCTTTTTTTGGAGTAGCCTTCTCGACTCCTCCAGCTCAACATTATACCCAAATATCAATTTGATGAAAATTAATATCCTTATTAATTCATATACACGTCTTCTTAAACTAATTGTATAGTATCGATCGTAAATGCATTCATATAATATATAATATAAGATCAAATATTTGATATATAAAAAATAATAAAAAACGTAAATTAAAAAAAAGTAAAGGGTGTTAGTAGAGTGCCCAGAGAAAAAAAGAAACTACACTTGTATATTGTGTAGTGTGCATTGGTGGGAGCCACACTAGCGTGGCTATTATTCTATGGACTTCTGTTTTGTTTTTTTAAAAAAGATGTTAGTTCTTCCAGCTCCTATCTAGGATGCTGTGTATATTGGGGTGGGGTACTAACTTTACATACTTAGTAGTTATTTCTATTATTCATATTACTAGTTTCTAGTTACTAGTTTCTATTATAATTAATATTATAATAAGTAATACTATGTTAGAGGAGTAATTGAAATTTTTAATAATTAATACAAAACTACAACTTCGTATCCATTATTCCTCCTCTTTCTCAATGAGTAATTCATAACCGCAGGCCGGTGATAAAAGTTCAGTCGTCTTCTTCTTCCTCCAGTGCTTCTTCGTCTGCTTCCTCTTCTGCCTTCTTCTGTATGTTTGGAGCGAATTCCAGTGCTTCTGTATGCTTAACGAAACGGTATTCCTTGTTATCGTAGGTTACTCTCAGTGTTGCTGGATACATCAAGCCATATCTAAGATCCTTTATATCCTTTATATTCCTCAGAATACCTCTTGTTTCTGTGAATAAAGATCTTCTCTTAGCCACTTCCGCTGGGTAATCTCTGAAAATACTGATGTTATCTCCCTCGTATTTCAGATTTTTCTTTCTTATTATTATCTTCATCATTTCTTCGAAAACGTGATCATAAGCCACCTTT
>OY740785.1:29200300-29246335 GCA_963514005.1 Raja brachyura | reverse complement strand
TCTTTCAATCATTACATGGGCACCCAATTGAAGATATTATTATTGGTCTCACACATCACATGGAACAACTGTTAACCTTGCAGCCTCAAAACTGCAGTTGATTCCTGTTTCTCCATCTTTTACCACTGACACTGTTGTTAAAAATCACCCAAGCCAGCAATTTTTGTCATAAGGCTTTTGCTACAAGCTTTTCTACAGTCTATACAATAATAATGATTTTCATAGCGGTGTCAGTTAATGAAAGCACTGCACACCTGTACATGGTACCAACAACATCATCAAGTATGCAGATGACACGACAGTGTTTGGCCTCATCAGCGACAACAATGAGTCGGCCTACAGGGAGGAGGTTCAGCTCCTAACAGCATGGTGTGCGACAATAACTTGGCCCTCAACTCCAAGAAGACCAAGGAGCTCATTGTGGACCTCAGGAGATCAAGTGGCTGCACGCACACCCCCATCCATATTAACGGGACGGAGATGGAACGTGTCTCCAGCTTCAGGTTTCTGGGGGTCAACATCTCCGATGACCTCTCCTGGACCCACAACACATCCTCGCTGATCAAGAAGGCTCACCAGCGTCTCTTCTTCCTGAGGAGACTCAAGAAGGTCCACCTGCCTCCCCAGATTCTGGTGAACTTCTACCGTTTCACCATCGAGAGCATCCTTACCAACTGCATCACAGTATGGTATGGCAACTGCTCTGTCGCCGACCGGAAGGCTCTGCAGAGGGTGGTGAAGATCGGCCAACACATCACAGGCTCCTCACTCCCCTCCATTGAGTCTGTCCATAGTAAACGATGCCTGCGCAGGGTGCACAGCATCGCCAGGGACAGCTCACACCCCAACCATAGACTGTTTACCCTCCTCCCATCCGGGATATGCTACAGGTCCCTCTGTTGCTGGACCAGCAGGCTCAAGAACAGCTTCTTCCCTGCGGCTGTCACACTTCTCAACGCTGCACCTCAATGACTGCCTGTCTCCACCCTTCCCCCCACCCCCCCCCCCCCCCCCCCCCGGACACTGTATATCTATAGACGTATATTAACTCATACTACTGCGCAATTATGTGTTCATTCGTAAGATCGCCCTTCGGAGATACCAACTGCACAATGACAATTAAAGATTGAATTGAATTGAATTGAAAAAAAAGTGTTTGACATTAACATAAGGCTGTGAAATAATGCTTTCATTATCTTGTCTAACATTGTATTTACGCAGAGCAACAGCTAAATCAATAAAATAGATGTTTCCTCTTCCAAAACATCACGCTTATTGAAGATGGACACAACATGCTGGAGTAACTCAGCGGGGTATGCAACATCTCTGGAGAGAAGCATCTCATGCTTATTGATGTTGCCGACTCTGATTTGACTTATTTTTCTACACTTGCAGTATTTTCCCCCCACTCTCCCTTCTAAATCAGTCTGAAGAAGGGTCCTGACCCGAAACGTCACCTGTCTATTTTCTCCAGAGATGCTGCCTGACCCGCGGAGTTTTGTCTATCCTAGGTGATTTCAGTCCTTTTTTAGTGGATGCTTGAGTCAAGTCAAGAGCCAAGAGTGTTTTATTGTCATGTGTCCCAGACAGAACAATGACATTCGTCCTTGCAGCAGCACCACAGAATATGTAAACACAGTGCACTGTGAACAATATAATAAATGAGAAAAATAAAAGTTTAGTGTTGTGGAGGCACCTGGTGGCAACCCAAGGGCACAACGACCTATTGGCTTTAGAGGGCGGCGTCTTTGTGTGGGAGGCGCTAGTCCCGGGGTCAGTACCTGAGTTGGTATTTAAGGCCGGGTAACTCCCGTGTCCGGGGAGGAGTAGTGAGCTGTATGGGAGAGAATAATCACGTCTAGTGCACACAACTCGTGCCCGACTAGTTTGTGGCTGGACACCTGCGAGTCCCTGCTACACCGATGACCCCCATGCCCAGGAGAGTAATCCTGGAAGGCAAATTTGAGGGAACAATGCATTCTGCCCCTGCTGCCTACGAGGCCGACGAGGCCGGACACAACGCGGTCCCCTGAAGCTGCGTACATTTTGGACCTCGCAGCCGGGGTTTTGGTTTCGACAGACCGAATCCCAATTTTACATCCGCGGCGTTACAGCTGACGAAACTCGCTATCACTGTGAGGTAAGCGCCCTCGACCAGCAGACGGCCGGTCGGGTCATTTCATACCTGGATAACCCGTCAGTCGTGGGTAAGAACGCAGGCCTCAAGGAGCTGCTGCTCCGGATCTACGGGCTGAGCCGAATGCAGCGCGCCTGTCAGGTCTTTAACATGGGCGGGCTCGGCGATCGGATGCCCTCGGCCCTCGTGAGCGAGATGCTCACGGTCATGGGTGACCACCTGCCCTGCCCGCTCTTTGAATGTACCTACATGCAGCAGTTGGCACGAGACCTCCGCCAGCAGCTCGTGGGGGGGAGCTTTGAAGATCCGATCAGACTCGTGGCCGCACTGATGAGCTGTAGCTCTCCGACCAGCAGCAGGTGGTCGCGCTGGAATACCTGGAGCCGCTGGAATCCCCGGAATTGCTGGACCGGATTGACTCAACGCTCTGGCAGGCCCAGCGAGCCTGGACCACGCCCACAAGAGGCCCACGCCCACAAGAGCCGCAGACAAGACAAGTGGCACAGGAGAGGAGGGTGGCTGAGCAGGTCCCAGGAGGTCCAAGGAGGAAAATGTGGTGTTTTTACCACCAGCGCTGGGGTTCAGCGCCCATATGAAGTGCCCTTTCACGTGCTGCGGCACAGGCCTACTACATTTCATTTGGACAAATGAAGCAGGCGTGAAACTCTGCCTGTGGCTCATTTGAAACCGGCCCACTTGGACATGAGCGAGCCAGTCCATGTGGCTCAACCGCCCCGTCGCGGGCATCCGCCGTCCCGGGCTCCCGGAGATTCTTATGAACCGAGCAAGCCCCTGGGGCGCGGGATTGTATCCACGCGTTCGGGCCGCCCCATTCGGTGTCCCGTCCGGTTCTGTGCCTCTGGTTCTGGGGGGGGGGGGGGGGGGGGGGCATGTGGCGGCATCTGGTGGCAACTCAAGGGCACAACGAACCATCGGCCCTAGAGGGCGGTGTCTTTGTGTGGGAGGCGCTGGTCACGGGGTCGGTGCCTGAGTTGGTATTTAAGGGCGGGAACGCCCGTGTCCTCCGAGGAGTAGGGAGCTGTATTGGAGAGAATAAACAGGTCTAGTGCACACAACTCGTGTCCGACTAGTTTCTGGCTGGTCTGCTGCGAGTCCCTACTACAGTGTGTGTATGTATACACACACTCACATGTTCATATATTATATATATATGCACACACACACACATATATACACACATATGTACAGATAATAAACTAATAATAATAGTGGAATAATAACAATAATAGTCTACGTAGTTCAGAGCATATTTGGAGGTTGTAGTGTTGAATTGGCTGATAGCTGTAGTTGAGATCTGACTAAAGTTGAGTTACGTAGGAATGTTTCCAGTCTGGATAAACTAACTCCTCTTTTCCACATCTCAGGGTGGATGGGTGTTACTGCAAAACTGCCACCTTGGTCTGGACTTTATGGATGAGCTGCTGGATACCCTAATGACAAGTGAGAATGTCAATGAATCTTTCCGAGTGTGGATTACCACTGAGCCACATGCAAAGTTCCCCATCACACTGCTGCAGGTCAGTGATTGTGCAGAGTGGGAAATGAATGAAATGATCAAGATCCTGCTCCTGATACTGTTGTCACAGGTCAGCAATGATCCAGAGTTTGTCTTCTCAACTTTGAGTTTTTCCCTGGATTGGACCTCTTGATGTGAATCTCCAATACCTCTGTGAAAACACATTGCCTTTAACTGTTGTATGTGATATATATATATAAATTACTTTGATATAAATGTTGATGGGTTGATTAGTAGGTTTGAAGGTGACACAAAAAATGGTGGAGCTGCTGTAGATGGAAGGCTGTCAAAATATATAGATATCAGCATGGTTGGCACAGCGGTAGTTCACACTGCCAGCCAGCTTTGTGTCATCCGCAAACTTGCTACTGTTGCTCCTAATTCCCTCTTCCAAATCATTAATATATATGGTAAACAGTTGTGGCCCCAACACCGAGCCTTGCGGCACTCCACTCGCCACTGCCTGCCATTCTGAAAAGGACCCGTTCACTCCTACTCTTTGCTTCCGGTCTGCCAACCAAATTTCTATCCATGTCAACACCCTACCCCCAAAACCATGTGCTCTAATTTTAGTCACCAGTCTCCCGTGCGGGACCTTATCAAAGGCTTTCTGAAAGTATAGATTCACTACATCCACTGGCACCCCTTCATCCATTTTACTTGTCACATCCTCAAAAAATTCCAGAAGATTAGTCAAGCATGATTTCCCTTTCATAAATCCATGTGGACTTGGACTAATCCTTTTACTGCTATCCAAATGCCCCATTATTACCTCTTTAATAATTGACTCCAGCATCTTTCCCACTACCGAAGTCAGGCTAACTGGTCTGTAATTCCTCGTTTTCTCTCTCGCTCCTTTCTTGAAAAGTGGGATAACATTAGCTATCCTCCAATCCACAGGAACTAATCCTGAATTTATTGAACATTGGAAAATGGTCACCAAAGCGTCCACTATTTCTAGACCCACCTCCCTGAGGACCCTGGGATGCAGACCATCAGGCCCAGGGGATTTATCATCCTTCAGTCCCATTAGCCTACCCAATACTATTTCTCGCCTAATGAAAATTTCTTTCAGTTCCTCTACCCCCTTAGATCCTGTCCTCCAGTACTTCTGGGAGATTGTTTGTGTCTTCCTTAGTGAAGACAGATCCGAAGTACCTGGTCAACTCTTCTGCCATTTCCTTGTTGCCCATAATAATTTCACCCGTGTCTGCCTTCAAGGGACCCACATTTGACTTTGCTACTCTTTTTCCCGTAACATACCTAAAGAAGCTTTTACTGTCCTTTATATTCCTGGCCAGCTTCCCCTCGTACTTCATCTTTTCAGCCCATATTGCCCATTTTGTTTCCTTCTGTTGTCCTATGAAAGTCTCTGGTTTCCGGCTACTTTTTACTGTGTCTGTACGGAGTATGTACATTCTCCCCGTGACCTCCGTGGGTTTTTTCCGAGATCTTCGGCGTTCCCCCACACTCCAAAGACGTACAGGTTTGTAGGTTAATTGGCTTGGTGTAAATATGAATTGTCCCTAGTGTGTGTAGGATGGTGTTAATGTGCGGGGCTCGTGGTCAATGGGCTGAAGGGCCTGTTTCCGCGCTGTATCTCTAAACCAACTATACTAAACTAACATAGATAGTAACACGAGTTTATGAAAGATGGGGTTTAAACCAGGTAACTGTGAGGTGTCACACTTTGTGAGGTCAAGTATAAGAGGCAAGTATACTTGACACAGTTATTGACAGTACCCATAATAGCACTGTTGTATGAAGAGATCTCAGTGTAGCAACATGTACATAGGTGCTAAAGAAGGCATAATGAAGGAAGGCATTATGCTTTCCTTCATTGAATAGAAGAGTCAGGACGTCATGTTGAACCTTTATAAAGATTTGCCGGCAGTTCTGGTCGCCCCTTTACAAGCAGGACCCTGAGGATTTGGAGAGGGCATGGAAGAGGTTCAACAGGATGCTGCCTACATTAAAGAGTATTAGGTATAAGGAGAGGTTTAACAAAGTTGGATTACTTTCCCTCGAGTGTCAGAGGCTGAGGGGAGACCTGATAGAAATGTATAAAATTATGAAAGACATGGATAGTCCGAACCTTTTTCCTGGAGTGGAGATTTCTCTCCAGAGATGCTGCCTGGCCCGCTGAGTAACTCCAGCATTTTGTGTCTCGCTTGTACTAATTCAATTTTAGGATATGTCACCCACATTAGATTCTCCCAATGTACCTTTTGAGAAAACCCACGTGGGTCACGGGGAGAACGTACAAACTCCATACAGACAGCACCCATAGTCGGGATTGAACCCAGGTCTCTGCAAGGCAGCAGCTCTAGTACTGCACCACCATGCTGCCCAATTAGTAATCTAATTATTTGTAAATCAGATGAATTTCCAGTAAGCTCATTTTATTACCTTTGTCAGGTCTTTCCTAATGTTAATTAAATCATGACTGCAAGAGTTTGGAAAATCAAGGAAACAGTTCAGCTCCACCTTTATAAGAGTAATCAGGGCTGCTGATACTTCACTGACAATTGGGGTCAGTTTGTCACAATGATAGGCACAGACACGGTGGGCCAAAGAGCCTATTGCCTGTTGGACTGTTCTACTTGTTACCTTCTTTGCAAATGCTGTCTAACCTGCCAATTATTTCTATCACTTTCTGACTTAATTCCAGTTTAAAGTGTGGATCCAATTCTCTGATTGTTTAATTTACATAAATCGTGAATTATCCCCTTTATTCAGTTTAGTTTAGTGGCCACTCGGCCCAACGAGTCTGCCCCAACCAGCGATCCCCGCACATTAACACTATCTATACCTAGTACACGCACCAGGGGCAATTTTACATAGAGCTCTTAGGGCTAGTGGATTCAAGGGGTATGGGAAGAAGGCAGGAATGGGGTACTGATTGGGGATGATCATGCATGCTCACATTGAATGGTGGTGCTGGCTCGTAGGAGCGAGTGGCCTACTCTTGCACCTATTGTCTATGTATCTATGTACATTTACACCAAGCCAATTAACCTACAAACCTGTACATCTTTGGAGGGTGGGAGGAAACTGAAGATCTCGGAGAAAACCCACGCGGGTCACAGGGAGAACGTACCAACTCCATTCAGACAGCACCCGTAGCCGGGATTAAAACCGGGTCTCTGCAAGATAGCAACTCTAGCCACCATGCCACACAATTAGTAATCTAATTATTTATAAATCAGATTAATTTCCAGTAAGCTCATGTTATTCATGCAAAACCTATTTTGCAGGCATCTATCAAATTCACCAATGAACCTCCTCAGGGAGTCCGTGCAGGATTGAAAAGAACGTTTTCTGGGATCACACAAGACCAAATAGAATTCTCCAACCTGCCCATGTGGAAGCCACTCCTGTATGCAGTAGCTTTCCTGCACACCACTGTCCAGGTAATTTAACCCACACCCAACTGTGAGCATCTTTTATAGAATTACACAGATCCAGTGGGTTTGATTGGTCATATCTTATAGCGGTGTGTAAAATTGTGAGAGGATTGAGATCGGGTAGACCCGTAGAGCCTCTTGCCCAGAGTAGGGGAATCGAGGACCAGTGGACGTAGGTTTAAGGTGAAGGGGAAAGGATTTAATAGGAATCCGAGTGGTAACTTTTTCACACAAAGGGTGGTGGGTTTATGGAAGGAGCTGCCAGAGGAGGTAGATGATCCTGGGACTATCCCAACGTTTAAGAAACAGTCAGACAAGTACATGGATAGGGCAGGTTTGGAGAGATAAGGACTAAATCTATTCCTCTCACAATTTTACACACCTCTACAAGATGTGACCAATCAAACCCAATGAATCTGTGATTATGGACTAAAGACAGACAGGTGGGACTAGTGTAGCTGGGACATGTTGGCCGGTGTGGGCAAGTTGGGCTGAAGGGCCAGTTTCCACACTGTATCACTCTATGCTTCGATGCCATCGCTGAGGCATGACGTTCCATTCTATGAAACTCAGGGGCTGATGCTAACACCATCCACATGGCAAAATATAGATGGAGGCTCGATATCTGCCAACATCCTCGTTGAACTTTCTATTCTGTGCTATGGTCATGACCCATAACAGGGGGTTCCTTTTATAAATGTGTTGATATATGGCCCATCTGCAATTTTAATATTGACCCGAATGAGGAATTTGATGTGGCTTTCTCATCCAAAATGGTCAAGAAGCTGGCGACAGACAACACTGACCCTGCCAAATGGCAATAAAGGAACAGTAGTCCGTGAGGTTTGTCACAGAGATGAGGTTCCAGTGGTGTTTCACTTGAGGTGATAGGCTTACCGCACCAGAATACAATAGATTCAGTCCTTGGCTATGGGGTCTGCTCTACCATTAGGATCATGTCAGAAGTGTCTGAAGGTATTGTCTGTGTGGGCTCCTTCTGACTCAGAAATGTAACTGCATTCCTTTAACCTGACCACTTTCTGTCAGATAGGGGAGAATAAACAGATCTACAGCCACAAATACATTCTAGATCTCAACTGCCTTCACTGCATTGCTGGTTTGTTGGCCAAGCCCAGACTGAAATTATAATCTTTCAAATTACTTTTCACCCACAACAAATGTAATTTAAGATGAAGATAGACACAAAAAGCTGGAGTAGTTCAGTGGGACAGGCAGGAAGTATCTCTGGAGAGAAGGGATGGGTGACGTTTTGGGTCGAGACCCTTCTTCAAACTGAACGAAGGGTCTCGACCCTGAAACATCACCCATTCCTTCTCTCCAGAGATACTTCCTGCCTGTCCCACTGAGTAGCACCAGCATGTTGTGTCTATCTGCAGCATTTCACAAGGAGTGTTCTCTTCATTACTCCGTGGTCTGTGCTTTTTGGTCCCCATTAAATCTTGAACCAGGAGGTGAGAAAGTAATCATTTGTTTTCACTCCTTCTCAATCGTCAGGAACGGCGGAAATTCGGCCCACTCGGTTGGTGTATTCCATATGAGTTTAACTCCTCGGATTTCACAGCCAGTACCCAGTTTATACAGAACCACCTGGATGACTGCGACAAAAAGAAGGTGCGTATCCGTCGTCACATGTGTGAAAAGATTGATTATGGATTTAGAGAAATGTGTACAATTCATTCAAACAAGTCTGTTATTTAACATATTCATTTCCCCATGCGGAGTTCGGAGGACAGCAGCTTGAACTTGCTATTTAACATGCCAACTTCTTCTTCTTGTGTATGGCGTGCACAGCCTAAAGTTGTTGGACAACTTGTTCTATTTGATCTTCCGTTTGAGTTGATTGCATTAAACAGGGCGGGCCACGTGAAGGTTGCAATCTTCCACCCCAACATACCCACTGCTACCTCCAACGCGCAAAGACTTGCCATTATCGCATTCATTGTCACTACAAGTAAACTGCACTGAAAGTAAAGGGCCTGTCCCACCAGCATGCAACTCCATGCGATGAGCGCGACCTAACGTGGTCGCTTGAGCCGTCCGGCATCGTGGGGCCGGTCCCACTTCGATCGCCGGAATTGTGCAGAGTTCGTCCTGACA
The DNA here is from genome assembly GCA_963514005.1 of Raja brachyura. The sequence continues at coordinate 29,237,136 of OY740785.1, read as the reverse complement.
TCGCGTGGGGCTCCGAAAAACTGACTATGTTCAAAAATTCCGCGCGGCAACGGCTTGTCAGCTCGCAGTCGCCTCGACGTTTACACACCGCCCCAACATCATGCCTCCGTGAACCTATCTGTAGGTGCCTCCGTGACCCTCTATGTGTGTGGCTCCATGGCCCTGTGTGTGTGTGTGCCTCTGTGCCCCTCTCTGTGTGTCCCTCTCTGTCCTGGTGAACTTACCTTAGACTTCGCTCCAAGTTCGCCTCACTTTGCGCCGCGTTGCGCCACTCACCCGACCTCCGCGCGGCCCTCGCTGCCGGTTTGGTCGCGCTTGCCGCATGCAGGTGCATGCTGGTGGGAACGGCCCTGTACAGGGGATCACCCGACCTCCGCGCGGCCCCCGCTTCTAGTTTGATCACGTTCATCGCATAGAGTTGCATGCTGGTGGGACAGGCCCTTAAGCATGCAGGTTCAGCAGGCAGTGAAGAAAGCATGTTGACCATCATAGAGAGAGGAGTTGAGTATAGGAGTAAAGAGATCCTTCTGCAGTTGTACAGAGCCCTGGTGAGAACACACCTGGAGTATTGTGTGCAGTTTTGGTCCCCTATTTTGAGGAAGTACATCCTTGCTATTGAGGCAGTGCAGTGTAGGTTCACGAGGTTAACCCCCGGGATGGTGGGACTGTCATATGAGGAAAGAATGGAAAGACTGGGCTTGTATTCACTGGATCTTATAGAAACATATTAAATTATAAAAGGATTGGACAAGCTAGATGCAGAAAAAATGTTCCCAATGATGGGGGAGTCCAGAACCAGGAGCTACAGTCTAAGAATAAAGGGGAGGCCATTTAAAACTGAGATGAGAGAAGAAAAAAAAATCACCCAGAGAGTTGTGAATTTGTGGAATTCTTTGCAGAGGGGGCCAATACACTGGATAGATTTAAAAGAGAGTTAGATACTCTAGGGGCTAGTGGAATCAAGGGATATAGGGAGAAGGCAGGCACTGGTCACTGTGTGCGGATGATCAACCATGATCATAATGAATGGCGGTGCTGGCATTACCCCGTTCCTGCTTTTTCCCCATATCCATTGATTCCGCTAGCCCTAAGAGCTATATCTAACTCTCTGTTGAAAACTGCTCAGGAGAAAGTTAAGATATCTTTCTTCTCCACTCTCAGTCTTGATGCAGGGTCTTGACCCAAAACATTGACGATTCCTTTTCCCCGTGCAGAGCCTGCTCTGTGCAATTAGACAATATCCACCTGAATCAGCAGAAGACAGAGGCTTTTTCCCAGGCTTGGACAAATATGGGTCAAGATTTCACTGAAGAATTGAGGCTAAATGCTTTTTGGATGGTGTCTTAACCTTGAAACGGGGCAGTCACTGCAAGCGGAAATGAAGTTGTTCCCACCCCCCATGGTGTCTTCAACTAGGAATCAACAGTGAAAATTCTGAGAATGCAGCAAATATTTCTGTGGAGTTTAACCATGGAGAACTTTTAGATTTTTCCCAGCAGTTTTTTTACTCCAGATTAAAAGTAAAGTGGATAGGTATATGGACAGGAAGGGAATGGAGGGGTATGGTCTGAGTGCAGGTAGATGGGACTAGGGGAAAATAAATGGTCGGCACGGACTGGAAGGGCCGAGAAGGCCTGTTTCTGTGCTGTAATTGTTATATGGTTATATGGTTAACTGGTCTGTAATTCCCCGTTTTCTCTCTCGCTCCTTTCTTGAAAAGTGGGATAACATTAGTTATCCTCCAATCCACAGGAACTAATCCTGAATCTATTGAACATTGGAAAATGATCACCAATGCGACCACTATTTCTAGAGGCACCTCCCTGAGGACCATGGGATGCAGACTATCAGGCCCAGGGGATTTATCATCCTTCAGTCCCATTAGCCTACCCAATACTATTTCTCGCCTAATGAAAATTTCTTTCAGTTCCTCTACCCCCTTAGATCCTCTTTGGTTATATGGTTATTAGAACGTCTGCATTCTCTTGTGTCTCTTGCGCCTCTACTTTTCATTTTTCAGAAGGCTTGGAAATTCTGCCCATGATATAATTAATCGCTGAGTGATGTGCCATATAAACATTTTTAGTATTGATCTCTATCTTGTTTTGTCACTTGCAATAATATATTTTCATGCCCAAATCACACATCTTGTTTTAATGAAAGAGTTGTTCTTGCATTTGATTTTCTTCAGGGTGTGTCGTGGAATACCGTACGATACATGCTAGGAGAAGTTCAGTATGGAGGGCGTGTCACAGATGACTTTGACAAGCGGCTGCTAAACTGCTTCACCAAGGTAATCCTGCTCTTAAACAACACGTTACAACAAGAATCTGATGGTGCTAGAAAGGGTAGACACAAAATGCTGGAGTAACTCAGCGGGATACTCTGAAGAAGGGACTCGACCTGAAACGTCACCCATCCCATCTCAGCCATGATTACATTGAATGGCGGTGCTGGCTCGAAGGGTCGAATGGCCTACTCCTGCATCTATTGTCTATTGTCCAGAGAAGCTGCCTGTCCCGCCGAGCTACTCCAGCATTTTGTGTCTATCTTCGATTTAAACCAGCATCTGCAGTTTCCTCCCACATGGTACTAGAAAAGGTGCAGAAGAGATTCGTAAACGTGTTGCCAGAGTTTTCGTTCTGAGGAGAGATTAACTAAGATGCGATCGATTCTTTTGGAATAATAAGCAAGTTGTATTTTTAATTTCGAACATAGGCACATAAAGGAGCGGAGCCTTCTCAAACAGTACAGCCGGCTCTGTCCCTTCTTGTACAGGGCCTCAGCGTTCTTGGACCAGTCCAGTTTACTGTCCAGTTACGCTCCAAGGTACTTGTGCTCCCTGGTAAACTGCACATCCACACCATTGATGGAGACAGGAGACAGGGGCGTTCCTCTCCTCCTAAAGTCCACCACTAACTCCTTAGTCTTGTCGGTGTTGAGCGGCAGGTGATCCAGCCCACACCGCCCAACAAAGACGTTGACTGCACCTCTGTATCCAGCTTCCCTCCCCTCACTGATGCAGCCCACAATTGTAGAGTCATCTGAAAACCTCTGCAGGTGGCAGGAGACAGAGTTATATCTGAAGCCCGAGGTGTAGATGGTGAACAGGAAGGGAGAGAGGACGTCCCCTGTGAGGCCCCCGTGTTGCTCACCACCATGTCCAAGACACAGTTCTGTAGCCTGACATATTGTGGTCGTCCAGTGAGGTAGTTGGTGATCCAGACACCAATGGAGCATCCACCCGCATCTTCATCAGTTTGCTCCCTAGCAGTGCAGGCCGGATGGTGTTAAAAGCACTGGAGAATCAAAACCACATCACTCTCACAATGTATCCCGGCTTATCCAGGTGAGCACAGGAACGATGGAGCAGGTGGATGATGGCGTTCCCAGCCCCCATATTTGTTTGGGAAGCGAACTGCAGGGGGTCCAGGTAGGGTTTAACCTGGGGTCGCAGGTGAGTGAGCACCAGCCTCTCCAGGGACTTCATGATGTTGAAGTCAGCGCCACCGGTCTGTAGTCGTTGGAGGAGCCGGGACGGGTCCTCTTTGGTTCAGGAACCAGGCAAGATGTCTTCTACAGCACAGGGGCCCACTCCAGGCTCAGGCTCAGGTTGAAGATATGCTGGAGTACTCCACACCACTGGGTGCCTTGTGTACACTCGGGCTGACACCATCGTGACCTGTGGCTTTACCTGGACAGAGTCTGCTCAGCTCATCCCTCACCTGCTCAGCCTTGATGGTCACAAGCGACACTCAAAGGGCAGAGGAAGTGGACGAGGGGGATTGAGGGGGAAAGTCTGTCGGGGAGCGGGGGGGAGAGGGCAGAGTCCCCTCCATCAAATCCATTAACAAACAGCTTTAGCTCGTTGCCCAGTCCTGATTGAATGCATGAATGAATGAATGAATGAATGAATAAGTTTATTGTACAACTTATACAAGGAATTTGCCTTGGTGCTCCGCCCGCAAGTGACAACATGACATACAGTGATTGCTTTCCCTCCCCAAGCCACTGGTCTTCATCCCGCTCCACACATCCCTCGTGTTGTTCTGCTGAAGTTCCAGCTCCATCTTCCTCCTGTAGTCGTCCTTGCCCTGTCTCAGTCTCACCATCAGGTCTTTCTGCACCCTCCTCCCCGTCACCATTCCTGAAGGCCCTGGTCTTCTGGTTGCAAAGGGCCTTCATGTCACTGGTGAGCGAGGGCTTGTTGTTTGGGTTGGAGCGGTGTCCAGTGTCCACTGGCTGAAACGGTGTCCAGTCTCCTCAGGGACAATGATATCCGCACTGAACTTGATGTAGCTGGTAACACAGTCCATGAGTCCATCAATGTCCTCTCCATGGGGACTACAGAGTGGGCCCCAGTCTGTGTCCTCAAAACAGCCCTGTAGAACGTCACAGTCTCCTGTGGCCACCTCCTCAATGACCTTGTGGAGGAGGACTGACAGATATTGCCTTCCGCCACAGTGAAGAATGGTGATGCCACTGTGGCGGATGTTCATATTGTATTCTATTGTGTATTGTGCTCTTTTGGTTGTGTGGCTGCATGGTAAATCAAATTCAACTGTACCTTGATTGGTGCATGTGGCAATAAATGTGAACTTCAACTTATACCTGGGTAGGAGGTGAACCAGGTTGTGGTCAGATCTTCCCCGTGGTGGATGGGCTATGGAGCTGTACGCCTCTTTAACATTGACAGATAGCAGGTTCAATGTTTTCATATCCCTGGTTCAGGATCAGTTCCTGTGGATTGGAGAGTAGCTAATGTTATCCCACTTTTCAAGAAAGGAGCGAGAGAGAAAACAGGGAATTATAGACCAGTTAGCCTGTTATTGGTGGTGGGGAGGAATTAATAACGGCGAATTTGGATAGCAGTAAAAGACATGGCCCAAGTCAGCATGGATTTATGAAGGGGAAATACTGCTTGACTGATCTTCTGGAATTTTTTGAGGATGCGACAAATAAAATGGATGAAGGAGAGCCAGTGGATGTAGTGTATTTGGACTTTCAGAAAGCTTTTGATAAGGTCCCACACAGGAGATTAGTGTGCAAACTTGGAGCATATGGTATTGGGGGTAGGGTATTGACATGGATAGAGAATTGGTTGGCAGACAGGAAACAAAGAGTAGGAATAAACGGGTCCCTGTCAAAATGGCAGGCAGTGGCGAGTGGAGTGCCGCAAGGCTCGGTGCTGGGGCCGCAACTATTTACAATATATATTAATGATTTAGAGGATGGGATTAAAACTAACACTAGCAAATTCTGAACTAGAGTGCCCCCCCTCCCCACCCCACCCCTCCAGCACACTGGGTTCCCCTTTATTCTCCTACCGTCCACTCACGCTCATCGACCGTGAGGCCCCCACCGTCCGAGGCCGCCAAGGCTCCCGCCACCACTGAGTTGGAATGCACATTAGAAAGAAACCTATCAATAGACAATAGGTGCAGGAGTAGGCCATTCGGCCCTTCGAGCCAGCACCGCCATTCAATGTGATCATGGCTGATCATCCCCAATCAGTACCCCGTTCCTGCCTTCTCCCCATATCCCCTAACTCCCTATCTAGCTCTCTCTTGAAAGCATCCAGAGAACCCGTCTCCACCGCCGTCTGAGGCAGAGAATTCCACAAACTCACAACTCTCTGTGCGAAAAAGTGTTTACTCATATCCGTTCTAAATGGCTCACCCCTTATTCTTAAACTGTGGCCCCTGGTTCTGGACTCCCCCAACATTTTGAACATGTTTCCTGCCTCTAGTGTGTCCAAACCCTTAATAATCTTATATGTTTCAATAAGATCCCCTCTCGCCCTTCTAAACTCCAGAGTGTACAAGCCCAGCCGCTCCATTCTCTCAGCATATGACAGTCCTGCCATCCTGGGAATTAACCTTGTAAACCTACGCTGCACTCCCTCAATATCGGGGTGTATTGTCGTCACTGATCAATGATCTTGATTAGTACGGGTGTCAGGGATTATTTGGAGAAGGCAGGAGAATGGGGTTAGGAGGGAGAGATAATTCAGCCATGATTGAATGGCGGAGTAGACTTGATGGGCCGAATGGCCTAATTCTACTCCTATTCCTTATGACCTTACGATCAACTGGACTCTGATAACCTGCATTCATTTTCCAGACACGCTTTGTTTACTTGTGCACTAGATGAGCCCCTCTCTCTCTCCTCAGTTGCCACACTGCTCTAAAATTCCACTCGAGGCAGTCAACTTTGACTGTTTTGTGCAGATATTGACTCAAGAAATTGTGCACACTTTCTAATTTCTTATCATCAATAACAATACGTTCTCAAAACACTAATACAAATGTAACAACACTAATACAAGTAAAACTACATGCTATTTAATCCTTTCTTTGATTTCAGTAAGGATGACTATCAAGAACCTTTTAGTGTGCACCAAGGAATGTCTAAAGGTCGACACAAAAAGCTGGAGTAAGAGATAGCATCTCTGGAAAGATGGAATGGGTGTCGTTTCAGGTCGAGACCCTTCTTCAGTTTGAAGAAGGGTCTCGACCCGAAACATCATCCATTCCTTCTCTACAGTGATGCTGTCTGACCCGCTGAGTTACTTCAGCATTTTGTGTCTATCTTCAGTGTAAACCAGTATCTGCAGTTCCTTCCTACGCACAATGCCTACAGTATCACAGCTTGGCTTGGCAACACCTCTGCCAAAGACTGCAGCAAATTGCAGAGACATGGATGTAGCCCAGTCTATCACACAGACCAGCTGCCCACTATTGACTCCATTTACACTACACAGCCTGATATAATCAAGGATCTTTTTCACCACTTTTTCCTCCTCCTATTGGGCAGAAGATACAAAGGCTTGAAAGCACATGCCAACAGATTTCAGGAACTACTTCTTCCCAGCTATTATCAGACTGCGGAACGGTCTTCCCGTAAACTAGAATGTGGTCCCAACTTTCCAACGGCTCTCTGCATAGTTTGCACTTTTTCTCTGTAACTGCAATACTCTGAAAGCCCTGTCCCATGGTACGAGTTCATTCCAAGAGTTCTCCCGAGTTTGCCCTGATTCGAACTCGGAGATTTACGGTAATGGCCGCTCGTCGGTATTCGGGGCTCTCGTGGACATTTTTCAACATGTTAAAAAATCTTCACGAGTCTTCCTGTGCTTACCTGCCGTTAGCGAGTCTTCGCGAGTACCTGCCGTTAGCGTTACGAGCCGCTAAGAGACGTCCCCGAGCTCCGACGTACCCGCTACGTTCATTCTCCGTGCTTACCACGAGTTTGATTTTTTTTTTAATTAGGGAGAGCTCTTGGAATTAACTCGTACCGTGGGACAGGGCTTTGATGCTGCAACACAATATTCTTCACTCTAGTACTTTCCTTTTTGCACCATCTGTTGTACTTGTGTATAGTTTGTGCATGTGTGTAGTCCCTGGTTAACTCATCCCTTCCCACCCAAACCACCCCCTCCCCAGGTACCTTCCCCTGCAACCACAGGAGATGCAACACCTGTCCCTGTACCCCCATCCTCGATTCTGTCCAGGGACCCCGACAGTCCTTTCAGGTTAGGCAGAGGTTCACTTGCACCTCCTCCAACCTCATCTACTGTATCCATTGTTCAAGATGTGGACTCTTATACATCGGCGAGACCAAACGCAGACTGGGCGATCGTTTCGCTGAACACCTTCGCTCAGCCCGCCTGAACCAACCTGATTTAATTCCCCTTCCCATTCCCACACTGACCTTTCTGACCTAGGCCTCCTCCATTGTCAAAGTTGGACATCTCATATTTTGCTTGGGCAGCTTACACCTCAGTGGTATGATAATTGAATTCTCTAACTTCAAGTAACCCTTGCATTCCCTCTCTCTCCATCCCTCCCCCACCCAAGTTGTACCAGCTTCAAAGTTCTCTTGTTGAGTTTCATTGTCTGCAACTCGTTTTCACCCTAGCCCACAAGTCAAAGTCAAAGTCAAGTCATACAAACTTTATTGTCATTTAGAAATACATCGATATATGCAGTTCCAAACGAAATTACGTTGCATTTGGCTCCCTGTGCAACACGATAATTAACAGAAGGATAGACATGGATAAAATGGATAAAAAGGATAAAAGGATAAATAGACAATGGTGGCAGCCCATTACATGGCATTCAGGAGTCTGATGGCTCGTGGGAAGAAGCTGTTGCAGAACCTTGATGTTCTGCTCCTTATGCTGCGATATCTTTTTCCCGAGGGCAGCAGAGTGAACAGTCCATGATGGAGATGTGTGGGGTCTTTTATAATACTGCTGGCCTTAGACACGCAACGTTTGGTTGCAATATCCCCGATTGAGGGGAGAGAGGTCCCGATGATTTTTTCCACTGTCCTCACCACTCGCTGCACAGACTTCCAGTCGGAGGCTCTACAGTCCCCAAACCAGACAGAGATATAGCTGGTCAGAATACTCTCTATGGTGCCCCTGTAGAAAGTAGTGAGGATGGGATGGGGGAGGTGAGCTCTTCTCATCCGGCGCAGAAAGTGCAACCGCTGCTGCGCTCTCTTAACTGTTGATGTGATGTTATTCGACCAGGTCAGACTGTTAGTGATCTGCACCCCCAGGAACTTTGTGCTACTTTGTACAACTAACAATGGCCTGTTTCCTTTATCATTGTTACTATTTTGCACATCTTTCATCCATTTGTTCTATTTCTCTCCACATCACCGTCTATATCTCTCATTTCCCTTTCCCCTGACTCTCAGTCTGAAGAAGAGCCTGGACCCGAAACGTCACCTGTTCCTTTTCTCCAGAGATGCTGCCTGACCCGCTGAGTTGCCCCAGCATTGTGTGTTTATCTTTGGTTTAAACCAGCCTCTGCAGTTCCTTCCTACACTTTATTATCTTTCTTTGTGCAGGCTGTCACCCCCATCAGAGTTTCTTCAGCTTAATGCTGTTGGCATTAGTTTTGCTGTGGTTCATTCATGTCACTTTAGGTAAAGACAACATTGATGTTAAGGGGTCATTTGCATCAAGGTTGTGATGACGTTTAGAATTGAGTAAAATGGTGAAATCCCAACCAGACATGGTTATTAATGAATGAGTCATTGATAGCACAATTTGCATTATTTTGCTGATGATTGAGAGGGGACTGATAATGTCAGATTATGTTGCCCTTGATTTTTTGTGGCAGGCAATACCTGGGCAATTTTACAAACCATCAGTGTTGTAACCACTGGAACATCTTTGTTGACAGTGCATCCAGTTCTCGAGTGCAGGTCTTTAAAATAGCATGCAAGATGTCTCCAGCGTATGCGATGTTTTAGCTGCCTCATGACATTGCATGGAGTAACATGAACCAGTTGAAGGACAGCCTCTGTGGTGGAGTGGAATTTAGGAGGAAGCCAACCTGGATTATTCACTCGTGCTTCAGGCTAAAAGCTGGTTGCAAATGCTTCAGTCTATAGAAAACACTTGCTGGATTCCACCACTGCTGACGACAGGAATATTTTAGACCTTCCTGGTCCCATTTGTTGTTTAATTATCCAGTATTTATGACTAAATGCAGCAGAATTGCAACAATCTGATCTATTGCCTGTGGTTTTTGATGGGTCACATACATGTAATCCCATCTTACAGCGTCACCAGGTCGGTACAGGTATCTGATTTTTAGCTACACCTGATGCTGGCCAATGTGATTAAATATAGTTTAGTTTCGCTTTTAGTTTAGAGATAAACTAAATCGCACCGAGCCCGTGCCGACCAGCGATCCCCACACACTAACACTATCCTGCACACACTAGGGACAATTTACATTTACACCAAGCCAATTAACCTACAAACCTGCACGTCTTTGGAGTGTGGGAAGAAACTGAAGATCTCGGAGAAAACCCACGCAGGTCACGGGGAAACTCCGTATACAGGCAGCACCCATTGTCAATACAATACAATACGGTTTTATTTGTCACATTGCACATAAAGTGCAAGTGAAATGAATTTGCCAGCAGCGGTGCAATGATAAAGAACGCACAATACACAATAAAAATGTAACACAAACATCCACCACAGCATTCATCACTGTGGTGGAAGGCACAAACATTGGCCAGTCCTCGTGGTCGGGACCTCAACCCTCCGCAGTCGCCGCTGCGGGCGTCCAGATGAGTAGACCAGGTAAAAGTCCAGGTAAGTCCTGAATCGGTGCTTCCCTACCGGAGACGGTGGCTTCAGGATGGTGTAGGCCGCAGATCGGCGGTCGGAGATCTAAAGTTATCAGGATGGAGCCCGGATCTGTGGCGCTGCAAGTGCTGTGATGGCAGTGTACATTTCTCTGCTACCGATAGTTCACGGCACCTCACAGATGCCCATGTTTGAGCAGCCAAAACCGTTTAAAACCCGTTCCATTTGTCATGTTTGTTCTGCTACACCTCATTACAGAGTGTGATTTTGGAGTGAAGATGAGATTTGTCTCATAAGGCAGACAGAGACGGGTGTATCCGCAATAGGTAGACTGATGATGATGAATTCAAAAATAGTTAAAACCTCTGCTGGTCCGCTAGATACTTGCCTCAGGCCCATCCTCATAGTTATGTCTTTCAGTACTCAGCCAGTCCGGCCCGTGCTGGCTACGAAACCACCCAAGATTAGTAAGGATGGATATTGACCTCGCCACTCAATAAAGAGAAGAAAGAAAACATAGAAACATAGAAATTAGGTGCATGAGTAGGCCATTCGGCCCTTTGAGCCTGCACTGCCATTCAATGTGATCATGGGTGATCATCCAACTCAGTATCCCGTACCTGCCTTCTCTCCATACACCCTGATCCCTTTAGCCACAAGGGCCACATCTAACTCCCTCATAAATATAGCCAATGAACTGGCCTCAACTACCTTCTGTGGCAGAGAATTCCAGAGACTCACCACTCTCTGTGTAAAGAATGTTTTCCTCATCTCGGTCCTAAAGGAATTCCCCCTTATCCTTAAACTGTGACCCCTTGTTCTGGAGTTCCCCAACATCGGGAACAATCTTCCAGCATCTAGCTTGTCCAACCCCTTAAGAATTTTGTAAGTTTCTGTAAGATCCCCCCTCAATCTTCTAAATTCCAGCGAGTACAAGCCGAGTCTATCCAATCTTTCCTCATATGAAAGTCCTGACATCCCAGGAATCAGTCTGGTGAATCTTCTCTGTACCCCCTCTATGGCAAGAATGTCTTTCCTCACATTTGGAGACCAAAACTGTACGCAATACTCCAGGTGTGGCCTCACCAAAACCCTGTACAACTGCAGTAGAACCTCCCTGCTCCTATACTCAAATCCTTTCGCTATGAATGCCAACATACCATTTGCTTCCTTCACTGCCTGCTGCACCTGCATGCCTACTTTCAATGACTGGTGTACCATGATTTTAGAAAAGCCAGAAACTGATGAAATGGAGCAAATCTGCCACTCAGCATCACCTCTTGCTGATAGACACAAAATGCTGTAGTAACTCATTTACCTGTTTTTTTCTGTCAAGGTATACTTGTGTCAAGAATTAACTACTTCATTTACTTCCCATGTAGGTATGGTTCAGTGAGAAGATGTTTGATCCCAAGTTCAGTTTTTACACTGATTATAATATTCCAATCTGTCCTAACATTGAGAGCTATCTGGAATACATTCAGTCTCTGCCTATCACTGACACCCCTCAAGTGTTTGGCCTTCATCCGAATGCGGACATCACGTGAGTGAAATACTTGTTAATCCTTTATTTAATGGGAATTATCCATTATAATCCACTTCCATTAGAGGGGATCTTATTGAAACATATAAGATTAAGGGTTTGGACATGATAGAGGCAGGTAACATGTTCCCGATGTTGGGGAAGTCCAGAACCAGGGCCACAGTTTAAGAATAAGGGGTAGGCTAGTTAGAATGGAGGCGAGGAAACACTTTTTCTCAGAATTGTAAGAGAATTTTCGGAGAATTGTAAGTCTGTGAAATCGGTGGAGGCCGGTTCTCTGGATACTTTCAAGAGAGAGCTAGATAGGGCTCTTAAAGATAGCGGAGTCAGGGGAAATGGGGAGAAGGCAGGAACGGGGTACTGATTAGGGATGATCAGCCATGATCACATTGAATGGCGGTGCTGGCTCGAAGGGCCGAATGGCCTCCTCCTGCACCTACTGTCTATTGTCTATTGTCATTCCCGTTCTTATGACCCTTTCCCTTGCAAGCACGGGTGATGCTTCTCTGGTCGTTTCCCTTCTTCTCACCATCCAAGGGCCCAAATAGTCTTTCCAGGTGAAGCTGCAATTCACTTGCACTTCCATCCACGAGTGCACTGTGTCTGGGGTTTACAATGCAGTCTCCTCTATATTGCAAGAGTGCCCTGAACTCGCTGTTGGCTGCCATTTGACTACTCCCCTGTCACTCCGGCCTCTGGCCCCGTAGCAGAAGCGCCCATGTCGCGGGGCTGGAAACTAGAAGTATCCCGAGCTAATTCTGCCACCACCATCATCTACTGTGATAAGTGATGGCTTCCACTGATTGTCGCCGGAAGCTTGCGTCCTTTACAGGACAGACAATCACAGCGAGGCCAACATTTGTAACAAGATGGACACAAAGAGAAGAAGACTCCGGCCTATCAGTCTGTGACTTCCTCTGGTGCTGCGGTGGGGCTCAATGCAAGGGTGAGGAACAGCATCTCACCTTCCATTGGGAATGTTGCAGCCTTCTGGACAGAATATTAAAATAGACAACTCCAGCAAACTTTATTACTGTCATGTGTACTAAGACACAATGGAAAACGTTATTTTACATGCTAGCATGGTGAATCCTACCATGCATATAACATCGAGAGAGTTCAATTGTTAAATCTGTTATTTGTCTGTGAAAAATAAATCAGAATGAGAGACTCAAGTTGATAGTCGTACTATTCATGCAGGCAAACAGTAGGTATGTTACAAAACTTACCTTTAGAGGTGCTGCAGTTCTGTCACTGGCTGTGTGCGCAACTTTGGCGCCTTTAAGGGGGGGGGCGGGGTTGAAATGCAGTTTTCCCCGTGCAATCCGGAGCTTTCTGTTGTCGGTGTGCGATCTATTTCTGGAGATGCGTTCCGACTGCCGGTAAGTCCGTTTTGTTTTATAAATAGCCCGACTACTTCATCACTGAAGTAAAATAAAAATTAGCTCCTAATGCCGTGAATGCCGACAACGGGGACCGATTTTAAGCAGAAAATTTCCTGCCGATATTGAGTTTAAATTCACCGCAACCGCGACATTCCAATACAGCGCGTTCCAGAAAATCCCACTCGCAAGCTGTTTAAAATGCCCATTAATTTACAGGCATTAAACACTGAATTCCTTCAATTTGGCCTATAAATTAATGACAATTAGATTTTAAAATCATGTTATTGTGTGACTGTTAATTGGACACTTAGACTTTAATTTTTTTTTAATTTTTTCTTAAGAAATGGATAGATGTTTAGATCTAGCAATTGAATTTTGTAATTGGCTACAATTGGGTAAATAACTAATTATATACTTTAATTTCAGGTCATCCAAGTAAGATTGTTTCATATTTGTTTCAGAATACTTCAATCTATAATAACTGAAAATGTCTTTAAGTTCTCTTAATTTTTAAGGAAGTTATGGGCTTTTGACTGTCCTCGATCACAACTTTTGCGTTAAGTCAATAGAAAAGCAATAGGAAGCAAGTTGCTAATTTCCGAGTATGAAAATGGCCCTAACCTTTTTAATACTGAAGATATGAAAGTGAGTTAGGTTTCAAATTAAACTTATTTTTATGCTTTATCTGATGGGATACATTGCAGACTTGATTTTTAAAATCTCAAAATTTTGTAACATTGCTACAAACAGGCCCTTTGGCTCACTCTGTGGTGGAAATCAGCAAGCATGTTGGAATTATTGGGCGGCACGGTGGTGCAGCTGGTAGAACCGTTGCCTCATAGCGCCAGAAACCCGGGTTAAATCCTGATCTCAGCTGCTGTCTGTGTGGCGTTTGCACGTTCTCCCTGTGACCGGACGCTCCAGCTTCCTTCCACATCCCAAAGACATCCCAAGAAGTTGCCCCCCAATTTGTCGGGAGTGGGTGAGAAAGTAGGGTGACATGGAACAAGTGTGAACAAGTGGTCGGCGGTCGGCGTGGGCCGAAAGGCCTGTTTCCATGCTGCACCTCTAAAATAAAGCAAAACTTAAAATCAGAACATGCAAATGAGAAAACAGACGGCAGAATATAGTGTTGTAAGTACAGAGAAAGTGCAGATTTTTAAAAAAGACAATGTGCAACAAGGTTGATTGGGAAATGGGGAATTCAGTCGGAGTAGACAAGAGTTCTGTTCAGAAGTCTGAAAACAGTGAGGAGGAAATGACTCTTGAATCTGGTGGCTTTCAAGCTCTCATCTCTTTTGCCCAATGTGGCAAACCATGCAACAGCTGTCGGGCTTGAAATCGTCTCTCTGCCTTCGCTGTGACCTTCACAAGGTCATATCTAAAGTTCTTATCTGATACTGGATCACCTGACAAACACCATAGATCGAGCCCTCAGCAGATTACAAGTCTCCTAGTTCATCCAGCACTTCTGCCTGGGGAAGATGGAATGATTTAGAAGGAACAGCCTTGTCCACTCGTTTCTGTATGAAGTCGGTGCTGGCTGTGACATATTCATTCAGGCCCGCTGACAAATCCTTCAACAAGGCCGAGTCCATCAATTAGAAGCAGGCTCATCACTGCTCCTCTGCCTCCTGTGTCCAACGCTCCATAGTTTTCCCAGCTAGTGCTTGCTTTTCAATCACTCTCTGCAGCAGGACGAAACAGCACAGCAAAGGTGGCCTGATTTTCCAAAGTGCAGGTTGAGGGATTGAGCAACAGATCTTCCTGATGGTGGTCCAGCAGTGATTGAGTGTGTTCAATCCTCTGGCTTTGAAAATAATATGTTGATGGTAGTTTGCTAGATACTTCTATCTCTCCTGGTTATTGTGGCCGGCCATGATGTGAAAGGCATTGGGATGCGCCATTCTGACTGTTTTCCCTAGCTATGTTTAGTGTAGTTTAGAGATACAGCGTGGAAACAGGCCCTTCGGCCCACTGGGTTCACGCCAACCAGCGATCCCCGCACATTAACCTATCCTACACCCATTGCATTTACCAAGCCGATTACCCTACAAACCTGAACGTCTTTGGAGCACTTCTGGTTGGGGAAGATGGAATGATTTTCTCCAAACAACCTCTGGTGTTTCAGCATTACACAATGTGCTTGAGGAATCAGCGGGTCATTTTGGGGAAAGGCGTTGTACCTCCTGCTGTACATCTCCTGTCACAGCTCCTGTGGCTGTGGGGGAATGTACCTAGAGAGGGGGCCGGGTGGGTGGGAAGGGACGAGTGAGCCAAGGAGTTGCAAAGGGGGTGATCTATGGAGAAAGTGGAAAGGGATAGGGACAGAGAGAATGTACAAACTCCGTACAGACAAGCACCTGTGGTCGGGATCGAACCCAGGTCTTCGACGCTGTAAGCGCTGTAATGCAGCAACTCCACCGCTGCGCCAACATGCCTCCCTGATCAGCGGTGCAAACTCATCGAAGGTAGCAGAAATGGTGGAGAATGATGGGACGGTTGCGATGAGGTGAAAGGTGGGAAACTGGGAACTCTATCCTTGTTCCATCTGAGGGAGGGGGGGAGAGCAAGTACAGATGTACAACACAGAGGAGTCACGGGTGAGGCATCCTTTCATAATGGCAGAGTTGAAAGAGGTATTCTCGGAAACGTTCGAGTGGAAGGACTCATCCTGGAAGCAGACGCGGCAGAGATGGAGAAATTATTGGCATCCTTGCAAGAGGCACAGACACAAAATGCTGGAGTAACTCAGGACTGACAGGCCATTAGGACTGTAAACTCCTATCTCACCAGGGACTAACTTTACGTACCATTTACTGTTGTGTGATTTCTTTTTAAAATTGCTGCTTTTCTTTTTTTCATCACACAAATATGTAATATGTGAATATGTGATTCTGTTCCATTCTGTTGTGTAGTTTTTTGCACAATCCGCAAGCTTTGCCACTTTTCATTTCACTGCACATCTCGTAGGTGTATGTGACCAATAAACCTGACTTGACTCTGATCTCTGGATGGAAGGAATGGGTGGTGTTTCGGGTCGAGACCCTTCTTCAGAGGCACGAAGGGAAGAGGTCTAGTCAAGGGAAGTGTGGGAGTCAGCGAGTTTGCAGTAAGCCTCAGTCGATAGTCGGCCCACTCTGATGGGGACAGAGAGATGGAGAAAGGGGAGAGAGGCGTCAGGGAGAGTCTAAATGAATCTAAGGGAAGTTGGTGAAAGTAAAAGCACATGAATGCAACGAGTTTGTCTCATGTGCAGGAGGCAGCCCCGATGCAGGCGAGAGAGAGAGTTGGGGAAGAGTTAGTGGGACTGAGAGGCTGATGCCATGGACGGGTGGACGGGGGATGAGGGGGAAACAATGGTAATGTTGAGATCCAAACGTTGTGGACAAAACAATGTTTTATTCAGAAATACAGCTTTGGCTCTCACGCGCGTTTAGTAAGTTCCTGCCGTTGCTATCGGGGACGCCAGTTGACCGACGACTCACTCATGACCAACTCCCACCAACACCCTGTCACGTGATAGTCCCAACACTCCTGACCAAAGATTATAGAGGAGCAAGATGCGCCACTCAGTGGAAATCCAATGGACTGGTGTGTGGTACGTAACGGAACGTCACGGCCGCCATTTTGGCGGACTATCTCCCCATGTGCAATCCGCTCCAAACCTACAGAGCAGTTGTAAGCAAAGATTATAGAGGAGCAAGATGCATTAGAAAGTTATTAGATTTATTTGTAATATATCTTTACTTACCTCTCGATCCCTCTCTATCCCCCTCTCGATCTTTCTCTCCCTCTCGATCCCTCTTTCTCTCGATCCCTCTTTCTCTCCCTCTCTTTCGATCTCCCTCTCCCTCTCTTTATCTCCCCTCGATCCCTCTCTCCCTTCTTCTCTCGATCTCCCTCCCCCCTCCTTCCCTCTCTCTCTCTCCCCCTCCCTTTTCCCCCGTTCCCGCATTTCCCTCGCATCTTTCCTCCCCAAGCCCTCCTTTGCGTTGTTTACCTTTCATTGCATTGTACATCTTCCCTTGTATTGCTTTAACACACACTGTGCACACAATTACAGGCACACACAAACACACATTCATATAAATATATGGTGGGACAGATAGAAGCAAATCTTTGGATAGAAGAGCTTATTAAAATCTTGCTACAAAGACCATTATGTAATTTATTTCTATCCTCTTTTGGGCCGAAGGCATAGCAGGGCTGCCAACTCTCACACAGAGGGAAGGGAGGGAGAGAGGGAAATCGAGGAGAGGGGTGAGAAAGAGTTGGAGAGGGGAGAGAAAGAGTTCGACAGGGGAGAGAGAGCGATAGAGAGAAGAGAGGGTGATCGAGAGAAGAGGGGATAGAGAGGGATAGAGAGGTAAGTAAAGATCTATTACAAATAAATCTAATAACTTTCTAATGCATCTTGCTCCTCTATAATCTTTGCTTGGAACTGCTCTGTAACTTTGGAGCGGATTACACAGCGGGAGATCGAGAGACAAAGATCAAAGAGAAGCTCAGTTTCCCAGTAGACGCTATAGTAGACGCCATCTCTGGTCCGCTAATATGGCGTCGACAATCACACACGTGATATTATGCCTTTTCCACGGAGTGGTGCATCTTGCTCCTCTATAATCTTTGCTCCTGACCAGGATTCTAGCAATACGTGCCCTGACCACCATGTGTCGCCACTGTACCCATATTAAAATAATGGAAAGAGTAGAGACTTAAGGGCCTGTCCCACAAGCATGCAACTCCATGCGATGAGCGCGACCTAACGTGGTCGCTTGAGCCGTCCGGCGTCGCGGGGCCGGTCCCACTTCGATCGCCGGAGCCGTGCGGAATTGTGCGGAGTTCGTCCCGACACCGCGCGGGGCTCCGAAAAACTGACTATGTTCAAAAATTCCACGCGGCAACGGCTTGTCGGCTCGCAGTCGCCTCGACGCATTACACACCGCCTCGACGTCGTGCCTCCGTGACCCTCTCTGTAGGTGCCTCCGTGACCCTCTATGTGTGTGGCTCCGTGGCCCTCTGTGTGTGTGCCTCTGTGCCCCTCTCTGTGTGCCCCTCTCTGTCATGGCGAACCTACCTTTAAGACTTCGCTCCAAGTTCGCCTCACTTTGCGCCGCGTTGCGCCACTCACCCGACCTCTGCATGGCCCTCGCTGCCGGATTGGTCGCGCTTGCCGCATGCAGGCGCATGCTGGTGGGAACGGCCCTGTACAGGGGATCACCGGACCTCCGCGCGGCCCCCGCTTCTAGTTTGAGTCGGATGCTGGTGGGACAGGCCCTTTATAGTCAGAAATCATGCCTTAATCACGGGGAAAAGAGGAATGTTAATTGTAAAACATTAGACTAAAGAGACAGGTTGGAATGCATGACCTAATTAAACATTCATACTCACAACCTAGTGCCCACCGAGGTAGTTAACGCAGTAGTGTGGGATGTTCCATTGACAGTTTCAACTCCGGGCTGTTGGGAGATGCTGAAGTGGCCTTGTACGCAGCGTGGGTAAGACCATGCAGCTGCATGCTAGTTCAGTTTAGTTTAGTTTATTGCCACATGTATCAAGGTACAGTGAACAGCATTTGTTGCGTGCTATCCGGTCAGCAGAAAGACAACACATGATTACAATCGAGCCGTTTGCAGTGTACAGATACATGAATAATGTTTAGTGCAAGGTAAAGCCAGCAAAGTCCGATCAAGGATAGTCCGAAGTAGATAGTAGTTCAGCGCTGCCCTCTGGTTGTGGTAGGATGATTCAGTTGCCTGATAACAGCTGGGAAGAAACTGTCCCGGAATATGGAGGTGTGCGTTTTCACACTTCTGTTCCTTTTTCATGATGGGAGAGGGGAGAAGAGGGAGTGGCCGGGGTGCGACTGGTCCTTGATTGTGCTGCCGGCCTTGCCGGGGCAGTGCGAGGTATAAATTGAGTCAATGGATGGGAGGTTGGTTTCTGCGATGGTTTGGGCTGCGTCCACAATTTGCTGCAATTTTGTGCGGTCTTGGATGGAGCTGTGGATGGATGCACCTGATAAAATGTTTTCTATGGTTCACTACACCAGTGAAGTGAAAATGGGTCAGTTCAGGCTAGTAGGCAGAATCCTGAGGTCAAGGAGAAGTTCAGCAAAGGTGAATGAATCCTAAATCTAGAAAGGTTGTTTCCATACATTGTCTTTTCCTTCAGGTACCAAAGTAACACTGCAGCAGAAATTCTTAATACCATCACGAACATCCAGCCAAAAGAAAGTGGCGGGGGAGGAGGCGAGACTCGAGAAGCCACTGTCTTCAAACTTGCCGACAGTATGCTGGGGAAGCTGCCTCCAGACTATATGGCACATGAGGTATTCTTACTGTGATTGCTTGAAAGGGCATCATGGCTACTACTGAGCTCCATTGCTGCTTAGCCACTTGATGATATGGGCGAGCCTCCTTGAAAGCCTATAGCACTAACAATTATATGTTCTAGATGTGTAGGAAGGAACTGTAGATACTGGTTTAAACCAAAGATAGACACATAATGCTGGAGTAACTCAACGGGACAGGCAGCTTGTCTGGATAGAAGGAATGGGTGACGTTTCGGGTCGAGACCCAAAGAGTGTGAAGAAGAATCTTGACCCGAAACGTCACCCATTCCTTCTTTCCGAAGATGCTGCCTGTCCCGTTGAGGTACTCCAGTGGTATGTGTCTATATGTTCTAGATCCTCTATTAAACCAAAAAAATATATATCCTTAATTCATTTCCTATTCTCATATTTGTTTACTACAAGAAACCCACTTCTGCCTGTCCATTCTACCAGAGCAGTCTCGTTGCCCCATTCTGTAACTGATTCTCTCTCACATTGGCCCCAATTCTCTGTGGACACGACATGTAGATTCAGAGTTGTATATTGGTCAGACCCAGACAATAGAGGCTGGAGCAAGAGTAAATGAAGAAATCCAAGCGGCACACTACTCCAAGCTTGGTCCCACCAAAGCCCTGTACAGATGTCCTGATTCCTGAGCGTTTCATTGAATGGTGAGATGGGTGGATGTGCCATGTTTCTTATTCCCTGAGCTGTGGCCCATAAAAAACAGGTATTTTGTTCATCCATCAGAGGCTAAAACCAATATGGCAACAAGACCAGAGCACATAGATTAAAGGTGAAGGGGAAAAAGATTTAGTAGGAATTTGAGGGGTAACTTTTTCACACAAAACGGTGGTGGGTGAATAGAACAAGCTGCCAGAGGAGGTAGTTGAGGCTGGGACTATCACAACTTTTAAGACACAGTTAGACAGGTACATGGATAGGACAGATTGTGAGGGATATGGACCAAAGGCAGGCTGGTGGGACTGGTGTAAATGGGATATGTTGGCCGGTGTGGGCAAGTTTCCACACTGTATCGTTCCACGACTCTATGACTCTAAAATGCACTTGATGGAAAGGTGGGATGTAAATTTGTTACCATCAATGAAGTGTGCATGACTCAATGCAATTACTAAACTGGGCCGCCATTTATGATAGCCATTTCTACCAAACGTGCAGAGAGAGTAATACCAATCTATCTGCATTCAAAAATAGACATTTCAAATGACCCCACACTTCCCAGACTTGCAAATGTAAATCTGTTGACCTTTATACGTTCACTATAATGCAGGTAATATAATTCCTAAAACATATATTTTTGTAACATTTTGAAGATAAAAATGACTGCAAACTGGTGCATCATCTAAAAAAACGGTCTTCTTTGACAGGTGAAAGCACGCCTCGTGAAAATGGGGATTTTGAATTCTATGAATATCTTCTTGCGACAAGAAATTGACCGGATGCAGAAGGTGATTACCATGCTCCGGGTCTGTTTGAGTGATTTGCAGCTGGCTATCGAGGGAACCATCATCATGAGTGAGGTCAGTGGCATTTTAGGCTAAACTTTAAGGGCATGTCCCACTTAGGCGACATTGGTCGTGAGTAGTCTCCTCAGTTGCCCAAAGTGTCATAGCGTTTTTCTGGTCGCCGTTGAATTTTGAAATGTTCAAAACATTTCGACGACAGTGGGTGAGCGTGGATTTTGTCGTAGCTTGTCTTCTCCTGACGTAGGTGCTGTCATAGGTTGTCGTAGGTTGTCACTGGTATGACGTAGGTTGTCGCCGGTGCTGACTTTGGTGAATTCCATTGTCGTATTCACTGGCTGTCGCCGACAAAATCGCCTAAGTGGGCAGGCCCATTAGTCCAGTCGCCGGTTTTTCCGTGACTTGCTACAACTATGATAGTCGCCTAAAAAATCGCCTAATGGGACGGCCTGTCCCATTGGGCGAATTTTTAGGCGACTGCCGGCGACTGTCATAGTCAAAACCAATAGATTCCTTTACAATAAAGTGAGAAAGAATAAAAAGGAACATCTTTTAACTTATTGAATTCCATCTGCAACTGCAGGACCGGAGCTTGGACTGGGAAATTAATTTAAGCCATGGATCTAAAATTGAATAGTTATCTTTAAGTTGACTCACATGTGTTCAAATAAATGAGCAGAGGGAGCAATACCTACCTGCATTCAGAAATGGAGGTTTAAAGTTGCAGCAGTTTATCATGATTATAACAGCTGGTCACCACCGCTTTCTGCGCTCCCTGACAGATTCTGGTCCAAGTTCTGAAACAGAACTATTTAATCATTAGTTAGTTGATTTAGCGTTAAGCTGTAGTGGCGTTGTAGAGAGACAACTGTTTGAATGTATGGGCTGGTCTTGATCGTAAAAGGTGGGAAAGCCTTGTCATTGTAAATGCTGGTTCTGAGCTGTTCACACCTGTTTGGCATTACAGTTATTTTCTCATGGAGTCATTTTCGGATTGACTCTGAGAGGAGAACTAAAGGAAGGAGCAAACAGCGAGGCTATCTAGGAAATATCCTTACATTCCCCAAAGAACTACTATGAATGCATGTGTATAGTACTGGAAAGTGGATGATGGGATTAATCTATTTAATAGTACCCACCAATCAAAAGTGTCGGCTCGAAGCAAAATTCCTTCCTTTTTATCATTATAAGTTTAGGATCCAGCCAGGAAGTATCTGAAGAAGGGTCTTGACCCGAAACGTCACCCATTCCTTTTCTCTAGAGATGCTGCCTGTCCCGCTGAGTTACTCCAGCATTTTATGTCTTTTTTTTCTCCGCGACCAATACTGAACCTGTTGAGTGTTTCCAGCAATGTTGTTTTTATTAATGGTACTAACTGACTGGAATGGAACTAGTTATTACTTGTAGGAAAGATAATTATGATATGAGATTCAAGACATGACTGGCCAGTGTGTTGAGCTATTCATTATTGTCTTTTGAAAGAATTATGATTATTTTTGAAAATTTTATATTATTTGATGAGATTTATACTGAGAGATTGATCTTTATTTGGTAAACTAGAAAATTAATTATTGTCTAATGGGCTAAAGCTAGACACAAAATGCTGGAGTAACTCAGCGGGACAGGCAGCATCTCTGGAGAGAAGAATAGGGTGACGTTTAGGGTCGAGACCCTTCTTCAGACTGAAAGTCTTGGGAATGGGAAACGAGAGATTTAGATGATGAAGATATAGAACACAGGAATGAAAGATATACAAAAAGGTAATGAGGATAAAGGAAATAGACCATTATTAGCTGCTTGCTAGATGAGAACGAAAAGATGGTGTGACTTGGGTGGGGGAGGGATGGAGAGAGAGGGTTACTTGAAGTTAGAGAAATCAATATTCATACCTCTAAGTTGTAAGCTGCCCAAGCGAAATATGAGATGCTGTTGCTCCAATTTGCTCCCTCTGATAATGGGGGAGGCCTAGGACAGAAAGGTCAGTGTGAGAATGGGAAGCGGAATCAAAGCGTTTGGCAACCAGGAGATCAGGAAGGTGCTCCAGGTCTCAGGTCTGGTATTTTGATCCCCAGATGTCATATTCATGTTTTGGGGTGGCAGGTCTTTTCACAGGTGGGGAGACTTCGTTGCAATATTCCTGAAGGGTGCCACCCTTCTTCGACAGGTGGCGGCGCGAGCCAGCAGCCTCGTCAGCAGTTGTTCGACCTTTCCACGTTTGGTTTTTAGTATGTCTAAAAGTGCGTTTTAATGTGGGGGCGGGAATTGGGGGAAACTGTTTTTTACTCATTTACCTCGGCGGAATGCGCCTATTCTCCTAGTTGCATCTCGTCCTCCCTCGCGGCCTAACAACTTAGATTGGTGCGGCCTCTCGCGGAGCCAGGGCCAGAGCTACGGCAGCGTGCTCAGCGCGGACTTTCCATCGCGGAGCCGGGCGATCCCTTGCCGGGGGTGGCCAGAAGAAGTGCTCCGGCTGCGGAGGGTTTATGGCCCGGAACACGGATGAACAAAGGAGGAGGACTGACAACGTTATTGCCTTCCACCGCAGTGAAGAAGTTAATTCCACTGTGGTGGATGTTCATGTTGTATTCTATTGTGTATTGTGCTCTTTTTGTTTGTGTGGCTGCATGGTAACTCAAATTCCACTCCACCTTAATTGGTGCATGTGGCAATAAATGCGAACTTGAACTTGAACTCGATCCACAGAGGGAATTCAACATTGTGAATAATCTAAGATTGTGTAACAACATCAGGAAGTGAAGTTTACAGTGCATTATGTTTACATATTCTGTTGTGCTGCTGCAAGTAAGAATGTCATTCTTCTATCTGGGACATATGACAATAAACCATTCTTCGCTTGACTTGATTCTTTCCCAAGGATCCAGTAAAAAAAAGGACTGAAATCTCTGAGGATAGACACAAAGTGCTGGAGTAACCCAGCGGGTCAGGCAGTATCTCTGGAGAGAATTGCTAGGTGACATTTCTGGTGGTGGGGCCCTTCTTCAGACTGATTGTAATCGAGAGACTCTTGACTCTCTTGGTTGACTGTAAATACAACCTTTTCCATTGCAGAATTTAATTGATGCCTTGGATAACATGTACGATGCTCGTGTCCCTGAGGGATGGAAGAAGATTTCCTGGGCGTCTTCTACGTTGGGATTTTGGTTCACGGAGTTCCTCGAGAGAAATACACAATTTTCATCCTGGATCTTTGACGGCAGACCCAATGTCTTTTGGATGACTGGGTTCTTCAACCCCCAGGGTAGGTACTAGCAATCTAAAGAACATCAAACCAGGATTTGAAATGTGAAGTGGTGCTGCTAAAAGATTCTTTGTGTTGTGATTTATTGTAATCACAATTATGCATCACTTTGATTTTGTACCAATTGTAGAAATAGGATTTTTAATGACCAACAGCATCCACCTTTACACAAAATCCACCAAGCAGTCCATTAAAGAATGAGTGAGACATGATAGAATGATTGAAATCGGTCGGAAAGATGCTTTATTGTAAGAGTTGAAGGAATGAAAGAAAGTAAGGGAATGTAGGCGAGGTGCTGAATAGGTACTTTGCACTTGTCTCCACCAAGGAGAAGGATGTGGAGAGCAAAGGTCGGTGTGGAGATGCTGGAGTAACTCAGCGGGATAGGCTGACGAATGGTCTCGACCCGAAACGTCACCCATTTCTTCTCTCCAGAGATGCTGCCTTTGCATGAGAGAAATGGGGTCTTCGGCCCACCGAGTCCGCGTTGACCAGCGATCCCCGCACATTAACACTATCATACACACACTAGAGACAATTTACACTTATACCAGGCCAATTAACGTACATACCTGTACATCTTTGGAATGTGGGAGAAAACCGAAGATCTCGGAGAAAACCCACGCAGGTCACGGGGAGAACGTACAAAGTCCGCACAGACAGCACCCGTAGTCGGGATGGAACCCAGGTCTCTGGCGCAGTAATTCTTGAAGATCATGAAGGTAGATAAATCCCCAAGGACTTATGGGATCTACTCCAGCTTATTGAGAGGGGCAAGAGAGGAGATTGCAGGTGCCTTGACGAAGTTCTTTGCATCTTCTATGGCCACTGGCATGGACCGGGAGGATTGGTGAGTAGCTGATGTTGTTCCTTTGTTTAAGAAGGGAAGTGCAGAGAATCCAGGGAATTATGGGCCAGTGAGCTCCACGTCAGAGGATTCTTCAGGATAGGATCATTCTCTCACTTGGAAGAGTTCATTAGAGATAGTTAGCATGGCTTTGTACACAGCTGGTCATGTCTTACTAACCTTGTTGTCGGGGATTTTGAAAATTATAAGGATGAGTAGGCTATAGTTCGGTTAACCCTGGAGCTCAAGTACTGGGGAGCATGATGGGAAAATGGCTAAGATAGAATGTAGTTAAAATAGCTAAAGCTGAAACATTCTGCTGAGAAGCAGGCTTCCTTATCATTAGGGGAGAGTGTAGTCCTTTGTAGTTCTGTCTTGGTTGTTCTCTGTTGCAATCTTCCATGACACCTGCTCTTTGCCACTGTGTTTAGCAGGCAAGTCTCCCAAAAATTAACAAATGACCCCATTTAGCGAGTTTATGTTACATATCTACATGTTAGATATGGGAGAATTTTCAAAACAACAAGAAAGGTAAGATTAAAGTTAACTCCTGGGAAAGACAAAGATGGAAGGTTACAGAGACAGTGATTAATGATGGTTCAATTCAAATCCACAAGTAACCATTGCGTCATGAGGATGTCAAACTTGTACACTTACCTTGCCTTGTTGAAGCAGTTTGGGCTTGCTTACGCTGTTTCCCGATGTACATCGCTAAGGCCTTTATTAAGCCAACTTGTTCGATAGGCTCACCACTGATCTGTGAGCTGTTTTATTTTGTGCCTTTGCCGATCTGAGTAAAGTCAATATGGGTAAAGTACAAAATTCCCTCCTATAGACGTCATCAAATTTTTTGAGGAGGTGACAAATGTGATCTATGATGGTAGGGTTGTGCATGTTGCCTACAGGGAAAGATAACTTTGTTATTGCAAGTCAGAAACTCACAAGTGCCTCACCACATAAACACTATTCACTTTCTAACACAATGTTCTACAACATGAGGTTACCTAGGAGTACAGCTATTTTTTACTGCCTGTAATTACCTGTGATATGTAACCTGTATTAGAAAACCAGTGTGTAATTGGATAGCTATCAGGATAATATTTCCATGGCACACATGACTGGAACTATCGGGCCTGTTTCCGTGCTGTAATTGCTGTATGGTTATATGATTAAATATTAGGTAGTAACAATTAAATTATTAGTGAAATCAGCAAGGATTTCTTTATTCATGACCACCGGGAGACAACGAGAATATTTACATTTAAGGTAAAGCTAGATCAGCATATCACATGGAAGGATGTGTGACGGGTTTAGCTGAAAAGATTTTGAGAAGAGGGTACACAAAAGGCTGGAGAAACTCAGCGGGTGCAGCAGCATCTAAGGAGCGAAGGAGATAGGCGACGTTTCGGGTCGAGACCCTTCTTCAGACTGGTCAGGGATCAGGGAAAGGAGAGATATAGACGGTGATGTGGAGAGATAAAGAACAATGAATGAAAGATATGCAAAAAAAGTATCGATGATAAAGGAAACAGGCCATTGTAAGCTGTTTGTAGTGTGAAAATGAGAAGCTAGTGCGACTGTGGTGGGGGAGAGATAGAGAGAGAGGGAATGCCAGGGCCGAGGGCTGAGGGAGAGGCAGGAAGGGGAGGAGGCAGCCTGGGTTAACAGAATTGAGAAAATTCAATGTTTAAGCCCAGAGGATGCAGACTCCCCAAGCGGAATATGAGGTGCTGTTCCTCCAACTTGCGGTGTTGCTCACTTTGGCCGTGGAGGAGGCCTAGGATCGAGAGGTCGGATATGGAATGGGAGGGGGAGTTGAAGTGCTGAGCCACCGGGAGGTCGGGTTGGTTATTGCGGACCGAGCGGAGGTGTTCGGCGAAACGATCGCCCAGCCTCCGCTTGGTCTCACTGAGACTTCAAGAAGACGTGTGTCGGGTTTGATCTCAGTAGTCCAGATCTTAGTGTGTAAGAAAGAACTGCAGATGCTGGTTTAAATCTAAGGTAGACACAAAATGCTGGAGTAACTCAACGGGACAGACGTCTGAAGAAGGGTCACAACCCGAAACGTCAACCATTCCTTCTCTCCAGAGATGCTGCCTGGCCCGCTGAGTTACTCCAGCATTTTGTGTCTATCTTCAGTCCAGATGTTAGAATGGACATGACAGCTTGAATGAAATAGATTGTTTCTATGCTGTGAGTGCTTGGTGTTACTGTTTAATATTCTGCAAATTAGAATGATGTTGCAGTTGCTATATTGGCAGAAAAGTGGAATTTAATACAACTACAAGGGCGGCACAGTGCAGTTAGCGCAGCGGTAGAGTTGCTGCCTCACAGCACCAGTGACCCGGCCTCCATCCCGACTATGGGAGCTGTCTGTACGGAGTTTGCACGTTCTCCCCGTGACCTGCGTGGGTTTTCTCTGAGATCTTCGGTTTCCTCCCACACTCCAAAGACGTGCAGGTTTGTAGGTGAATCGGCTTGGCATGAATGTAAAATTGTCCCTCCCCAATGTGCGTGGAGTAGTGTTAGCGTGTGGGGATCGCTGGTCGGTGCAAACCCGCTGGGCCGAAGGGCCTGTTTCCGCGCTGTATCTCTAAACTAAACCGAACTAAAAATTTCAAAAATAATTGAATTGAAATCATTTTATGCGCAGGATTCTTAACCGCAATGAGACAGGAAGTAACACGGGCGCATAAAGGTTGGGCACTAGACAGCGTCACCCTCCACAATGAAGCAACCAAACTGATGAAAGAAGAAATCAAAGTGCCGCCAATGGTAAGTAGGCATCCATTTCACACCGATAGATTATTGCCATCTCCACCAATACAGGTATAATAAATATCTCGTGTGCAACAACATCACAGACAAAATATGAAACACAAACTCGACAAGACAATGAAAAGAAAACGCCTGCAAAAACATAGAAACATAGAAACATAGAAAATAGGTGCAGGAGTAGGCCATTCGGCCCTTCGAGCCTGCACCGCCATTCAATGTGATCATGGCTGATCATCCAACTCAGTATCCCGTACCTGCCTTCTCTCCATACCCCCTGATCCCTTTAGCCACAAGTGCCACATCTAACGCCCTCTTAAATATAGCCAATGAACTGGCCTCAACTACCTTCTGTGGCAGAGAATTCCAGAGACTCACCACTCTCTGTGTAAAGAATGTTTTCCTCATTTCGGTCCTAAAGGAATTCCCCCTTATCCTTAGACTGTGACCCCTTGTTCTGGACTCCCCCAACATCGGGAACAATCTTCCAGCATCTAGCTTGTCCAACCCCTTAAGAATTTTGTAGGTTTCTATAAGATCCCCCCTCAATCTTCTAAATTCCATCGAGTACAAACCGAGTCTATCCAATCTTTCCTCATATGAAAGTCCTGACATCCCAGGAATCAGTCTGGTGAATCTTCTCTGTACCCCCTCTATGGCAAGGATGTCTTTCCTCAGATTTGGAGACCAAAACTGTACGCAGTACTCCAGGTGTGGCCTCACCAAAACCCTGTACAACTGCAGTAGAACCTCCCTGCTCCTATACTCAAATCCTTTCGCTATGAATGCTAACATACCATTTGCTTTCTTCACTGCCTGCTGCACCTGCATGCCTACTTTCAATGACTGGTGTACCATGACACCCAGGTCTCGTTGCATCTCCCCCTTACCTAATCTGCCACCATTCAGATAATAGTCTACCCTCATGTTTTTGCCACCAAAGTGGATAACCTCACATTTATCCACATTGTACTGCATCTGCCATGCATCTGCCCATTCACTCAGCCTATCCAAATCACCCTGCAGCCTCCAAGCATCCTCCTCACACCTAACTATACCCCCCAGCTTGGTATCATCTGCAAAACAAGAGAGTAGTGTTGCTATAACACTAACACAATTAGATACCAAGTCCACGGTGGTGCAAGACGCGGTCCGTAGCATTGCGCGGATGAGGTAGGATTGGGGTTGTGCAGGTCAGCTCGAGAGCCCGTTGTCGCAAGAAAGATTCCTGAAACTGCTGGCGTGGGACTTGAAGCTTCTGAAATCCCAGTCTGATGGCAACTGGGAGGAAAGGGCACGGCCCGGATGTTGGAAAAGCTTCATGATAGATAGATGCCACCTTCTTGAGGCAGCACCTCATTTAGATGCTTGTGATCATAGAGTCATAAGGAATCATATAATAATAATCATATTATCAAGAATCATATACTTGCTCCTTTTACCGCTCTGTCCCGGAGTCTCCCTATCCCATAATAACCATAATCATATTACAATTACAGCACGAAAACAGGCCTTCTCGGTCCTTCCAGTCCGTGCCGAACATTTATTTTCCCCTAGTCCCATCTACCTGCACTCAGACCATACCCCTCCATTCCCTTCCCGTCCATATACCTATCCACTTTACTTTTAAATGTTAAAATCGATCCTGCCTCCACCACTTCTGCTGGAAGCTCATTCCACACAGCCACCACTCTCTGATTAAGAAGTTCCCCCTCATGTTACCCCTAAACTTCTGTCCCTTAACAGGAGCAATGTCCCTTTACTCGGCCAATCAACTGTACATTCACTCATGGCTGATCTATCTCTCCGTCCTAATGCCATTCGCCTGCCTTCTCCCCAAAACCTCTGAAACCCGTACTAATCACGAATCTATCAATCTCCGCCTTAAAAATATCCAATGACTTGGCCTCCACAGCCTTCTGTGGCAAAGAATTCCACAGATTCACCACCCTCTAAAGAAGACTAAAGAAATTCCTCCTCATCTCCTTCCTAAAAGAACGTCCTTTAATTCTAAGGCTATGACGTCTGGTCCTAGACTCTCCCACTAGTGGAAACATCCTCTCCACATCCACTCTATCCAAGCCTTTCACTGTTCAGTAAGTATTTGGGGGACAGATTAGTGATAAAAGGAGATCTGCTGAAGGAATATTGTATCAGGCAGCATTTGTGAACAGATTTGATGTTTTGCGACTTAAAACCTTGCCCCCACAGCTGCTGCATGACCCTGTGAACCTCGCCAGCAGATTGCTTGTTGCATTGGGCTTGTACTCGGCTTGTACTCGCTGGAATTTAAGAGATTGAGGGGGGACCTTATAGAGGCTTACAAAATTCTTAAGGGGTTGGACAGGCTAGATGCAGGAAGATTGTTCCCGATGTTGGGAAGTCCAGAACAAGGGGTCACAGTGTAAGGATAAGGGGGAAGTCTTTTAGGGCCGAGATGAGAAGATCTTTTTTCACACAGAGAGTGGTGAGTCTCTGGAACTCTCTGCCACAGAAGGTAGTTGAGGCCAGTTCATTGGCTATATTTAAGAGGGAGCTAGATGTGGCCCTTGTGGCTAAAGGGATCTATTTTCTATGATTCTATGACTAGAAAAATGGAATAGGCCGATAGTTGAGAGTGAGGATAGTGAGGACTCGAGCAAGCAGCCAGCACCAACTCGTTGGGCGGTTACGGTGGAGCAGCGGTAGAGTTACCGCCTTACAGCGAATGCATCGCCAGAGACCCGGGTTCCATCCATTAAATGTAAAAATTGTCCCTAATGGGTGTTAATGTGTGGGGATCGCTGGTCGGCACGGACCCAGTGGGCCGAAGGGCCTGTTTCTCTAAACCATGTTCACTTTCTATTTAGCAATTCTATTTTCCGGTGAATATTTTTCCATCATTCACCCGCTGCATGTTTGCTTGGCAGGAAGGAGTTTACATCTACGGCCTTTACCTGGATGGAGCCGGTTGGGACAGGAGAAACATCAGGCTGACGGAATCTATTGCCAAGGTTCTTGTTACAATGCTGCCTGTCATCTACATATTTGCCATCAATTCCACTGCACCTAAAGACCCCAAACTGTACATCTGCCCAGTCTACAAGAAACCGCAGCGTACCGACCTGACTTTCATCACTACCCTCTGTCTGAAGACAATCCAGCCACCTGACCACTGGATCCTCAGAGGCGCTGCCTTACTCTGTGATATCAAGTAAAACGCAAATTATTTAACAAGTAAAGATGTGTTTTTTAGACAAGTTCACAATAATGTATCTGACTTTGGATGTTGAGGTATCATATCCATGCACCATTTGTACCTACCAGTCGGAAGACAATCATCAGCTTTTTTTTTCATTCAATAAATCCATTTAGACTTAGTTTTACACAGTTTCTTAATCATTGTATAATAAACTCCTTGAGTTCAATGTGAATGACAAACAAGCTGAACAACGACTGGCCAGGGAGCAGGGAACACCCCCTGGTTTTCAAAACAGTGACAGCCAAGACCCCAGGTGGGGAAAGCAAGTAGTGTCCCATTAGAAAGACCTTACCTTTGACATCTCCTTCCTAAAGGAACGTCCTTTTAGTCTGGTTTTAGTTTGGAGATACAGCATAGATACCGCCCTTCAGCCCGCCGAGTCCGCACCAAACAGCGGTCCCAGCACAAACGGACAATTTTTATATTTATACCAAGACAATTAACCTGCAAATGGGCAGTCACGGTGGCGCAACGGTAGAGTTGCTGCCTTATAGGGAATGCAGCGCCGGAGACCCGGGTTTGATCCCGATTACGGGTGTGGCTGTACGGAGTTTGTACATTACCCCCGTGACCTGTGTGGGTTTCCGCCACGATCTTCGGTTTCCTCCCACATCCCAAAGATGTGCAGGTTTGTAGGTTAATTGGCTTGGTATAAATGTAAAAATTGTCCCTGGTGGGTGTAGGATAGTGTTAATATGCGGGGGATTGCTTGTCGGCGTGGACCCGGTGGGCCGAAGGGCCTGTTTCCGTGCTGTAACTCTGAACTAAACTAAACTAAACCTGCACGTCTTTGGAGTGTGGGAGGAAACCGAAGATATTGGAGAAAACCCACGCAGGTCACGGGGAGAACATTCAAGACAACACGTGCGTAGTGGACCAGGTATCCGAGACGGAGTACAGGAAGAAGATTGAGAACCTCGTGACCTGGTGCAAAGACCACAACCCTTCAATACCAGCAAGACCAAGAATGACTCATATTTTGCTTGCGTGGCTTGCAGCACAGCAGTATGAACGGTGAATCCTCTCATTTGAAGTGACTTCTGCTAATACTCCCCTCCATCCCATTCCCCTTCCTGCACCCAAATCATCTAACCAGTTCCATACTTCCAAACGACGAGCCCCTCTTGATCGCACCTTCCCCAGCCAACAATAGGCCTACCAGGGAACCACCCTGCCGTCATCTGTTGCTGGCCCTTTCGATCTGACGAAGGGTCCCAACCCGAAACATCACCTATCTATTTTCTCAGTGCCTGACCCGTTGTGTTACTGCAGCAGTTTGAGTCTTTATCAGATGGATTTCCAATTACTCTTCAAAGAGGTCAGTAATACTTTAGTTTAGGTTAGAGATACAGCGCGGAAACAGGCCCTTCGGCCCACCGAGTCCGCACTGACCAACAATCCCCGCACATTAACATTATCCTTCACACACTAGGGACTATTTACACTTATACCAAGCCAATTAACCCACAAACCTGGATGTCTTTGGAGTGTGTGAGGAAACCGAAGATCGCAGAGAAAATCCACCGAGCCTGATGGTGTGCATCCCAGAGTACTCAAGGAAGGAGTTAAATCCAGTCCAACCAGTGGCTTGACGCGCTGCAGTTCTCCTACCGCCACAGGCCCTGAGGATTTCCTTGTTAATTCCTACTCTTTGCTTCCTGTCTGCCAACCACTTCTCTATCCATGTCAATACCCTACCCCCAATACCATGTGCTCTAATTTTGCCCACTAATCTCCTGTGTGGGACCTTTTTGAAAGTCCAGATACATCACATCCACTATCTTTCCCTTATACATTCTACTTGTTACATCCTCAAATAATTCCAGAAGATCAGTCAAGCATGATTTCCCCTTCGTAAATCCATGCTGACTTTGACCGATCCTGTCACTGCTTTCCAAATATGCTGCTATAACATCTTTAATAATCGACTCCAGCATCTTCCCCACCACTGATGTAAGGCTCACTGGTCTATAATTCCCTGTTTTATCTCTCCCTCCTTTCTTAAAATGTGGGGTTACATTGGCTACCCTCCAGTCCACAGGAACTGATCCAGAGTCGAGAGAACAATGGAAAATGATCACCAATGCATCCACGATTTCTAGGACCACCTCCTTGAGCACTTTGGGATGCAGACCATCAGGCCCTGGGGATTTATCTGCCTTCAGTCCCAACAGTTCACCTAACACCATTTCTTGACGGTACACAAAATGCTGGAGAAACTCAGCGGTTGCAGCAGCATCTATGGATCGAAGGAGATAGGCAGCGTTTCGGGCCGAAACCCTTCTTCAGACTTTTTGCTGTACCCGCTGAGTTTCTCCAGCATTTTGTGTGCCCTCGATTTTCCAGCATCTGCAGTTCCTTCTTTAACCATTTCTTGACTAATGTGGATTCCCTTCAATTCCTCCCACTAAATCCTCAGTCCCCTCGTATTTCTGGAATACTCGGTCCTTTAGTATTTCTGGAAGCTGGAATGACGAGTAGAACACTGGCGTGGAGTAACTCAACAGGTCAGGCAGCACCTGTGGAGGGAATGGCCAGGTTGGGTGCCTTCAGACTGATGGTCGCTTGTTGGATTGTCATTGCTACTGCAAACAGCAGAGGGTGCTGTGGGTGCACCAGAACCAACATGTGTTATACACTCCAGAGATGTTGCCTGACCCGCTGAGTTACTCCAGCACTTTGTGTGTTCTGCAGCGATGCTGCCTGACCCTGTGTTAATCTTTGATATCGACCAGCATCCTAGTACAGGATGTGTGTAAATTCGACATTCACTACGACTGAGCAATTGAATCCATTGCTGCTGGTTACAAGACAAGATAATATTATGATTTGAAAGAGATATAAGCTGAAATTCACCACGGTTAATTGGTCCATTTTTGAGAAATGCAGCAATATTTGAGGGCGTCACGGTGGCGTGGCAGTGGAGTTGCTGCCTCACAGCGCCAGAGTCCCGGGATCGACCCTGACCTCGGGTACTGTCTGTACAGAGTTTGTACATTCTCCCTGTCTCCCTGTGGGTTTCCTCTGGGTGCTCCAGTATCCTCCCACATCCCAAAGATGTGAGGCTCTGTATGTTAAAATAGCTCTCCGTAGATTCCCCCGAGTGTGTCGGTAGTGGATGAGAAAGTGGGCTAACATAGAACCAGTGTGAGCGGGTGATCGATGGTCGAGGTGGACTCGGTGGGCTGAAGGGCCTGTTTCTTTCAATCAATCAACTTTCACACCGCAGAGAATTAAAAATGCAGTATATTTCACTTTTGCAGCTTGCACCCCAGCGGTATGAACATTGACTTCCCTAACTTCAAGTAACCCTTGCTTTCCCTCTCTCCCCATCCCTCCCCCTTCCCAGTTCTCCCACCAGTGTGACTGTCCCCGATTAGATTTTATCGCCGTTTACTTGGTTGTCACCTTCCCCCAACTAACAATGATCTATTCTACATTTTCCTTGACCTTTGTTCCCTTTGATCTCTCGTTTTCACACCTCACACTTCCTTATCTCTGTGTCTCCCTCTCCCCTGACTCTCAGTCTGAAGAAGGGTCTCGACCCAAAACATCGCCCATACCTTCTCTACAGAGATGTTGCCTGGCCCGTTGAGTTACTCCAGCATTTTGTGTCTATCTTCGGTGTAAACCAGCATCTGCAGTTCCTTCCTACGCACACTGACCTTTGTACTTCTTCTGTTAACAAGATGTTTCCCACATTGATCCACAAACCATTCCACAACATGATGCTGTGGGGTATTTTATGCATCCTCCCTCGGTTTAAATGGCATAGACGAGGTGAACAGCCGCAGTCTTTGCCCCAGGGTAGGGGTGTCCAAAACTAGAGGGCAGAGGTTTAAGAGGAGAGGGGAGGGATTGAAAAGGGAGCTGGGGTACATTTCCACGTATAAGGTGGTGCATATATGGAATAAGCTGCCAGAGGAAGTGGTGGCTGTACATGGCATTTAGTTTTAGCTTAGTTTAGAGATGGCCTACCGAGTCCTCACCGACCAATGCTCACCCATATGCCAGCTCTGACCTACACACTAGGGGTAATTTACACAAACCAATTAACCTACAAACCTGAATTTATTTGGAGTGTGGGGATTTATCTGGAGTGTGGGAGGTAACTGGAGCATCCAGGGAGAACCAACGTGGTCACAGGGAGAACGTGCAAACTCCGTACAGACAGCACCCATAGTCAGGATTGAGCCCGGGTCTCTGGCGCTGTGAGGCAGCAACTGCCCAACCGTGTCGCCCCTGATCTTTTAATCTAGAAGACATTTGGACAGGTCCATAAAGAGGAAATGTTTGTTGGAATATCGGCCAAGCGCAGGCACCAGCCTGGTTTGGCAATGTGGTCAACATGGATGGGATGGGTTGAATGGCCTTTTCAGTGCTTCTCACTCAATAACTCAACTGAAAGGTGGCACATTCGCCCGCGCACCTTGACCTTGCTGCTGTGTCAGCCGGGAAGTTCTGCTGAGGTCTCTCTCTGAGTTGGATTTGAACCAGCAACCTTGATCAGATGCTAGGGTGATGAGTAGACACAAAATACTGCAGTATTTCAGCGGGACCGACAGCATCTCTGGATAGACCCGAGGAAGGGTCTCGACCCCAAACATCACCCATTCCTTCCCTCCAGAGATGCTGCCTGTCCCGCTTTTTGTGTCTATCTTTGGTGTAAACCAGCATCTGCAGTTCCCTCCTACACACTAGGATGGTGAGTAATAGTTACTTTTAGAGTGGGAAATGTCTCAACTGGTTAACGGCAAGTTGATGTGGCTTTAGTGTGTATTGTGCGCAGGTATAAATGGTGAACAAGGCCGTAGAAAACACTTTGCGCATAGAATCATACGGAGCCCTGGAGAGATACAGTGAGGAAGTGGTGGCTGTACTTCAGCCCCGAGAATCCACGCTGACCTTACATTACATTATTTAACATGTGTAATCATTTGTTCCTAATGTCATGATCACTCTGGCAGCTTCCATAAGTTACTTTGTTTGAATTTTCATTTAGCCCGGAAGACTGATGTTAAATTAAGGTGTAGGAAGGAACTGCAGATGCTGGCTTGGACTGAAGATAGACACAGAGAGCTGGAGTGGCCAAATGGGTCAGGCAGCATCTCTGGAGAAAAGGAGTGGGTGACGTGCCCTTCTTCAGACTGTTTTGTCCTCACTTTCTGTCTTCACAAACTGGTCTGAAGACGGGTCTCGTCCCGAAATGTAGCCCATTCCTTCTCTCCAGAGATGCTGCCTGACCCGCTGAGTTACTCCAGAGTTTTGTGTCTATCCTCTGCCCTTCTACTGCCTATGACCCTATATTAAACCCAGATATTCAGAATGTCTGATGTTTACCACCGTGTTGTAAGCAGTAGAAATCTCTGGATGCACAAACATCTCAAAACAGAATGAATGTTGGAGTAACTCAGTGTGCCGGGCAGCATAGAGGTATAGAGTGATACAGTGTGGAAACAGGCCCTTTGGCCCAACTTGCCCACACTGGCCAACGTGTCCTAGCTACACTGGTCCCACCTGCCTGCGTTTGGCCCATATCCCTCCAAACCTGTCCTATCCATGTACCTGTCTAACTGTTTCTTAAACATTTGGATAGTTCCTGCCTCAACTACCTCCTCTATATCTCTAGAGAACAGCAATGGATGACCATTTGGGTGGGGATACAAGAAAGGTTCTGCCCTGAAACGTCACCTATCCATGTTCTCCACAGATGCTGCCTGACCCGCTGAGTTACTCCAGCACTCTGTGAAACGTCACCTATCCATGTTCTCCACAGATGCTGCCTGACTCGCTGAGTTACTCCAGCACTTGACGTCTTTTGTTGTTTTGGTAAACCAGCGCCTGC